>JBBPNQ010000907.1:0-10921 GCA_038090975.1 Boletellus pseudochrysenteroides
CGATGGCGTGCCCTCCCCCCCATCCCTATCGTCGTCAGAGACACCCCCGCCCTCGCTCCGTCTTCGCGCTTTCTTCTTCACCGTTCGTGTCGTCCTCGTTCTCGCGCCCGATCCTCTCTTGCCCTTGGTCGTACGACGCCCCAGCGCCTCGCGCGTCGTTCCCTCTTCCTCTTCTCGAACGCGGCCTCGTGGCTCCGCCACGGCGAGATCGCCTTCGTCTTCTTTTCGTGGTGGTGGCGTCCCCTCGCCCTTTGCCGCCCCCTGTCGCTGTGCATACGACTCGGCGAGCTCGCGCATCGTCTTCGGGGCGCCTCGACCAGGCTGAGGGATGTCCACTTCGTCCACGTCCACGTTCATCTCCCCATCGATATCGTCGTTCGTGTCCGCCCCAGCTAGGTTCAGCAACCAATCTCGCGAATCCGATTTCACCACGAGGTCCATACCCTCGGGTCCAGGGTGAGCAACGCGATCGTCATCCCCGCCCAGGTATGTTGCGGACGTTGTCGCCACCGTCGCGGGGTCAGACCGGTGAACGTCACGCGGGAGATGGAATGGCTCGACAACGTCGTCTGCAGTCGTCAGATATCCTCCCGGTTGCTATCAACAGCGCGGGAAAAAAATAAAAAATAAAGTCCATAAGTCAGCTCAACTTAAGCCATCTAACGCGCCTACCTCATTCGCGTCCGTATCGAGCCACGATCCGCGTTGCTGCAGGGGGTGTTGTGATTGTTGCTGGAGAGGTACACCAGGCTTGAGCTCGTCCGTCCCAGCCGATGCATACTGCTTCTGGAGTCGTTCCCGAATGCGAAGACCGTGTACGAGACGGATCCACCGCTTACACGCCCGCTCTAACCGCTTTGCACGGGCTCTGTCTTCCGCGCATTGTTCCGCTTCCAGACACGCCTAGATCGCCGCCAGAAAAAGGGTCACGTCAGTCACGGACGGGCAGGGAAGTAGAGGGGTGTGATGTGAACCCAACGGTGACACATACCTCCACGATCACGTTTTCGTTCTCGGCGGCAGCGACGATACCTTGGGTGACAGGCATCGCTCTCCGTTTTCTGAATTCAAACCCCGTCTAGATCGATAGATGGAAACACGTCACCAGAACCAGAACAAAACAAAACAAAATTGAAAAATGAGATCACGAGTGTGCCGTGTTCGATCAGAAGAGTGGCACGCACCACTGCCTCTGCATAATCAAGCCCGAGTTTCTTGGCTATTTTCGCAGCCCCCTTGACTGCCCCCATGATAAGTCAACCCTTAAGCTCGGCCGGTGGGCAAAGAAGTAAACCGACTACACGTACATGGGATATGTACTGCACCTTCCGGCAGCATGGAAGGCACGTACAAGTCAATGTTGCCAAAATCATTCTTTGGGATTTTCCCCTGCTCAAAAAAAATTCGTTTCGTTAACTCCCAAGGAGGGCGACGAAAAGAAAATAGTAAAACGAAGAGTTGGGACGCACATCTTTGATAGGTTCCGGCGTGTATAGTTCCGTTTGCGAGAGTGCATACATCCCTTGCATCACCTCCTCACCACCGCCCGGGTGACCTTCCACTTTTGCCTGATCGAGCGCAAGTTCCATCTCCCGTTGTCGACCAACGGTCACAGCGCGTTGCTTGACCATTTTCATCGGCTGACAGCCCTGACGTACTACACGTCCCTGTCGCATCCAATTCTCCGCAGTCTTCAGGGAAACCACAGACGAACGTGGATATACAGGCTCCCCTCTGAATTTGCCAAGCTCCGTGGGAGGATCAATGACTTGGTCGCGCCTGAGATGACGAGCCAAAGCGTACCTAAAAAACGCGGCACGATAAGGTTAAGTCAACTAGACAACCACAAAAAATCACAACAAAGAATGGAAACGCACAAGGGATGGTTCTTGAAGCCCGCGATCGTGGTTGGCATGCCTTCGGTCAATTGATGCGTGTGTAATTCATCGTCCTCGAGGTCGTCCCTTTGCTGTGTACCAGAAGAAATCCGTCAGAACGAATTCATCTCCGTCACATCCACGGAGCTTAGGTTATACATACAAGACGATAGGGTCGCGTGATGGATTGCACGACTCCAGCCCACCATTCCTTACGCCCACCGGCTGGACCTGCACCGACAGCCTGTACTTTTGACACTTTGGCTGTATATTCTCGGGCATACCGCGCGGTGATGTCGCGACCAAAGCCATCCTCTTCTAGACCAATGACATACAACATCCGGTTATCTTGCCTGATGGGGATCTTGCTTGCCGCTGAGTTCTGAGTATAACTTGGATCAAAAACGCGACGTTTATTGACAATTCCGCGGATGGGATCCACGGGCAACCAGCGCATGTCTGGACGGGAAAACACTTCTGTCCAGAAGACAGGTGGTGTGGTCGTCGGATCCGGCGGTTCTGCAAACACAATTGACATAATTGCTTAGGCAGAACGTGAAGCGGCAATACGTTCCACGTACTCTGTGATCTCGCCCCTATGGCGGGTGATCCACTCCGGCTAGTATATTGACTTATTTGTGTGCGAAGGCTCATGACTGGGTCCGCTATTTCCTTGCCTTTTCCTACAAATTGAAATGTGAGTACATGGTGATGGCACGTTCATTTGAGAACCACTCGGCAAAACATGAGCCGGTCTAGATGTACCTTTGTACTCGGAAGGCGGTACGGCGACGTCCTGCATTTCTGCTTGATCATCGGTCTCAAGGTCTTCGTGACCATCAGCAGGTCTCTGTGGCGGTTTACCCTTGTCCCTGGGCCCATCTTTTTTTGAAGCCGGTTTGCCAACTCCCGATTTCCAGGGAACGCTCTGCAAGCTGACGACAAGTCGGGCAGGAACATCGAGGGCCCGACAGAGTGCAGTGAAGAGTTGGGCACTGGTATCTCTAGACCCACGCTGCATGAGCACATGTTTCATGAGGGACTCGACGCTCCGGATGCGTTCATAACCGCTGTGGTCGGGCTCGGGGTTCTCGTACTCCACTTCCTCAAAGGTCCGACTCCTGATGTGACCGGTGGGGGCGACAGCAAAGAAGGTTTCACACCACCAAGTGACGAGACGATCGACGGCCGCTTCAAATAGGCGACCACGTTTGTTCGGATCTGGGACACGCGACTTGTGTATCATCGCGAATCCATTTTGGAGTGCAAGCGGGGTGATGGAGAGGAGCCGAGCCTGGTGTAATGAATGAGTCCCAAAAAGGGGTGACGAGAAGAGGTCGCTTACATGGAGCAAGGGGTCGTTGATCCACTTGTTCCGTATCCGAGCGTTTGCAAGGAGGGCGACGGTATGTATCTTGTGACTGGTTGTGCGGAGGACGCGTTGTGCTTGCAAGGCAGCAGCAGCTTTTTTCCTGTTTACATTCACAGTGGATTAAGCGAGTGCAGAAGCGGAAGAAGTATAGAGTGCTCACCTGGTGTCGTCCTTCTTGGGGTGCGCTTGGAGAGTGATTTCGATGTTTTGCCGTGGGGCAGGGGGGGGGAGCTCCAGTTCAAGGGGTACGTCGAGCAGATGCTGCTGTTCTGGGACGTGGACTTCCTCCCAGTCGAGATCATCGTCGTTGCTGTCTCCCGCGACTGAGACGGCCATGATGGCGTTGGCCGTCGTCTGAGACGATGAGGACGACAAGAGCTCATTAAGACTCACGCGACTCGCGGCTCCGCGTCACGTCCACGTGATCCCGTAAATGAGTCAGTCGCTTGTCAGAACCCCCGGTTTACTGTCCTTTTCAGGCAACTTGGCCACGTGGGAAAATCGCGAGAAAACTAGTTCTCATCTTCGGTCGTTCGTAGCTCCTCACTGCGACATCGGAATTCGATAAAAAGGATAGCGTTTGACTCGTACAATGCCATACAATCCATTCCGGGTCATCCGATAATAAAAAGTGAACCTTTTTTTTATCTCGGAATTTCATGGGGCCTCAGGATTTACTACTTGCTGGAATACCAGAAAAGGTGCCCTCAGATCTCGCCAATTCGACTTAGTAAACACCCCTCCTCCACCAGGCTTGTAATCAGGTCTACTCTCATTGCCACCATGCAGATCTACCCCACTTCATAGCAACAAGAACTGATACTAGCAATCTAAGAGTCCATAAGAATCTGCTTCCCTGACCTGATAGCTGCTAAATCCTGCTCTGCGTATTGAAAAATCAGAACTGCTACCCCAAACTCAACACCAAGCCACTTCACAAGATGCTCTGGGCTGATGAAGTTACTTGTCAGTTGGGAAATATGGAAAAAGCCTTGCCCCTTTAGGATAGGGCCAAATGGAGCATAGGTGATTTCATCTTGATTGTGCTGTGGATGCTGGTCAAGGTATGAGAACCAGTCAACAATGTTGGGAATGTTCTGAATAGGTGTTACAATCACTATCCAAAGACCCCTATTTTTCCTACATTTTCTACACTAAGTCTACACTCACAAGACATGTCACTTGACTTGTCACTCCACACTCTTTTTTGTGTCACGTGACTTATCACATGACACATCATGTGACCTATGTCCAGACCTTCATCACATGACTCAGTCTAGACCATGACATCATTACTGTAAGCGACCGCTAGATCCTATACAGGACTAGGGCCACCGATGGTCAAACTTGTGAGGGAAAGGGACAAGAATACTAGCAGGAAGTCCCACAAGAACTTGACTAGAGTTCTTGGGGTGATGGAATTCAGGTTTATATACTAATACACTGTTTGTACATATTGACTACTTGGTCTGTGCACATATGGGCTAGAACATTCTAGACTATAGCGGAGATTAATGAGGCAGTCCAGGGTTATGTGTAATAGAAAAGAAGGGACGGAGATTAAAGGAATGAGGCATGATGTCATAGTGACATCATAGGCCTAGACCAGGTCACGTGACTGGTCACATGCTAGTCATCAAAGAAATGTTCTAAGTCCAAAAGATAAGATATGTCGCTGATAAGATGTCTGTGAAGGTTATGATAGGGGCTTTGAAGGATGTGTTCGTAACACCACCCCCTGTCTAAGACTTGACTTCCAGGCAAGAGAAGACGTCTCATTCCATGGGCATTGGATTGTAATGGTTAAATAGGGAAAAGAAGGCTTTGGTAGTCATGTGTAGATGTTGAGGAGCTGAGGGGTGAGATGCGTAGAAGTCTGTTATCGTGTCTTTGGCATGAGATAGATTAGATTCTGGTTCCCACATTCAGTTGAAGTCGTCATACCCCTTCCAGTGCACCAGAAACTCCACCTTATTATGTTTAAGGCGTGAGTCTACTAAATAGTCAACTTCATATTCTGTATCCCCTTTGTCTGTGACAACAAGGGGGCCAGGGGCGACAAGGGGTTGTCCTGGTAGTATCTCCTGATATGGCTTGATTCATGAAATATTAATAACCGGGTGAATCTTCATAGAAGATGGCAACTGGAGTTTAACCACATTGCCTCTGATCAGGTCTGTGATGACATAGAGGCCCAGCCACCATTCCATAAGCTTCTTAGAAGTGTGGGGGAGTCTTAAATTAGATGTTGAGAGCCAGACCTGCTGGCCGATCGAGAAATCGTGAGATGCCGATCATCGCTTATTAGCTTGCAGCTTCATGGCATCCTGTGCCTTTTTCATGGATGTTTTGGCCTGATCAAAGGCTGAGGAGAAGTCAGTGATGAAAGTGTTGGTGGCCAGTGCCTTGCCTTGTTTCGGTTCAATGCCCATCCGGGGAGTGTAAGAATGGGTAAGGGAGAAGGGCGTTTTATTGGTAGCCGAGGCTATCCGATTGTTGATGGCGAATTGGGCCAGAGAGAGCCACTGTGGCCAATCGCTTTGTCTTTCAGTGCAGAAAAGATGGAGATATGTTGAGATCTCCCAATTCATGCGTTCAGTCTGCCCATCTGTTTGGAGGTGATAGGCGGTTGATAATTTGAGGTCTATTTTGAGGACCCCTGTGAGTTCTTTCATTACTTCTGTGGCAAACTGTGGGCTGTGATCGGATACAATTGTTTTAGGAAGTCCATGATGCTTCCAAACATGGTCTCAATATAGTTGGGCTGTTCCCAAGGCCGTCACGATTTTAGTAGTGGGGATAATTTCAACCGATTTGGAGAATCAGTCTACTACCACCAAGATGGAGTCCTTGCCATTGACAGTGGGGAAGTCCATGATGAAGTCTGCTGATATATCTTCCCAGGAACTCTGAGGTATGGAAAGAGGCTGTAGTAAGCTCAAGGGTGTCTTGTTTGAGGGTTTCATTCTAGCACAGCGGTCACACTGCACCATGTACTCCTCGATTTGTTTGGTCATTCCTGGCCACATATAGTATTGTTGAACGTGTTCCAGGGTCTTTTTGTTACTGGCATGACCTATTACCAGGGAGTCATGGTATTGTGTTATAATATCCTGACGTAATGCTCCGTCGTTGGGAACCACAATTTTATTGTCCTTTCGCTCTAAGCCGTCAGTGTCGAGCATTGTCCCATGAGTGGGTTTTTCCTTTTGAGCTTCCTTTACACACTTTAGGATTTGCTCCTCACCCCCATGGACTTGTGTGATGTTAACCCCTTGGATCCTTTTGGCTGGAAGGATTTGAACCTGTGCATTATCTTGCTCAATGCTGATAGCATGATCTTCTCGGCGAGAGAGCGCGTCTGCCTTTCCCATGGAGGTACCAGGCTTCTTTACTAACAAATAGTCAAATTGAGACAAATATTGGGCCCATCTGGCCTGTCTCCAATTTAGATCATGTTTGACCATGAAATATTGTAGATTCAGATGGTCCGTCCAAATTTCAAATTGGAATTTGGCCCCTTCAAGATAATGGTGCCATTGCTCAAGTGCAAGGATAATTGCCAACATTTCCTTGTCTGCAATGGGGTAATTCCTTTGTTCTGGTGTCATTGTGTGTGAAGAGAAGGCTACTGGATGCCATTTCCCTTCCTTTTCTATTGATAACACATCACCTGTGGCAAAGTCCAAGGCATCGGTCTCTAGCTGGAACCTTTGGTTGTTGTCCGGACATGCTAGGACCAGTGCCATGGTGAATCTTCACTTCAAGTGTTTGAAGGCGGTGTTTTCCTTTTCTGACCATACCCATGGTTGGTCTTTCTTGGTTAAGTCATTTAAGGGGTGACTAATTTTGAAGAAATCTTGTATGAATCTCCGGTAGAAGTTGGCAAGCCCCAAAAAGCTCCTGACTCCTTTGACATTATGTGGCATGGGCCACTCCAGAATTGCCTTGACCTTGTCTTGCTCCATCTTAATCCCTTCTTGGGACATGATCATTCCCAGGAATTCAACTTCTTTGGCAAAGAATGAGCATTTTTTGGGTTTGGCAAACAAGTCGTTCTCTTGTAAATGCCAGAGTACTTCTTTAACAACTTCCATGTGTTCCTCGCATGTCCCAGATGTGAAGACTATGATGTCATCGATGTAGACCACAATGCACATGTCCATATTGGCATAGATTTCATTCATCATTGTCTAGAATGTGGCAGGGGAGTTGCACTGCCCAAAGAACATGACCATGGGTTCAAAACTCCCACAATGGCAGATGAACACTCCTTTCCACTCGTTGCCTTCCCTAACTTGAATGTTATTGTACCCCCATCTGAGATTGATTTTGGTGAACCAAGTGGAGCCCTTTACCTTGTCCACTAGTTGCGAGATCAGGGGGAGGGGGTAGCCATTCTTGACCATCCACTCATTGAGGTAACAGTAATCTTGCACCATTTGCTTCTTGCCGTCTTTCTTTGGTATGAAGAAGACAGGTGATGTTTGTGGTGATTTGGAGGGTCAGATGTATCCTTTTCGTAATTATTCATCTACAAACTCCGATACCTCCCTTTGTTCTTCAACCAACAGTGGGAAGACTCTTCCTTTTTAGGGTACAAAGCCTTCTTTGAGGTCTATTG
Source organism: Boletellus pseudochrysenteroides (assembly GCA_038090975.1). Classification (NCBI taxonomy): domain Eukaryota; kingdom Fungi; phylum Basidiomycota; class Agaricomycetes; order Boletales; family Boletaceae; genus Boletellus; species Boletellus pseudochrysenteroides. Next base: position 7,874 of record JBBPNQ010000907.1, read on the forward strand.
CATGGTCCCAGGGCTTCCTTGAAGGGAGGTGTTCTGAGACTTTCTTTGAAAACACCTCTAAGAACTCATGATACTCCTTTGGGATTTGTTCTTTGAGGGAAAGGTCTACCGTTGGTTGTTTCTTTTCTAATGCCTTTATCTTGGCATAGGCGTATGGCATGTTATTTAATTCTTGTTCCTCAAGGGTCCATAAGAACATAGGCCTATCAGAGAGGAGGTAACAGGTTTTTGGACATCTGGTCATTTTTACCGTGCCCTTACTCCAATCTATCTCGGGATTATGCCTTTGCAACCATGTGTGCCCTAGAATTAGGCTGTTACATCCTAGGTTGGTTACTTCGGCTATTACTTGCTCCTGATGTCCTTGGTACTCTATTATTAATTTAGCCTTATGGGTTCCGGCTGAGTTCTGCGTGCCATCTATGTTATAGACGTGAAGGGGTTTTTCAATTTTTGAAACAGGTAACTTCTTTTCCTTTACCCATTTTTGATCGATGAAAACCCTGTTTGCTCCACTGTTGAGTAGAGCTTTGCAGGGTGTCCTTCTTTCCTTGTTAGTTACTGGACAGACGTTGATGTTGACCAGTACTTTGTTTTTAATGTTGAAGGACCTTATACAGATCCGTTCTGGGGTTTTTGCTGTAGCTTGTTTTTCATTGGTCAAAACGGAATTAAGCGTGCATTCCTGTGCACCGAGCCCATCTAGGGACCCCGTTTTGGTAGACGTACTAGGACTTTTTTTACTACATTGTTCTTCCCCAACCCTCGCGCTAAAAGCGGCATAGCAGTTGTGGGAACTACTTGTATTTACTCTTGCTTCCTTGGCAACCGCCACGCTTTCAGCAGCAGACAACTTGCCAAGACTACTTTGTCCTAATTTGTCCTTGTTGCTACGTATGTCCTTGGGAACTTGAACACCCAGTTCATTCAAGCTCCGAACCCTTTTTCCTGTTCCTTCATTTCATTTATTTGCATATCATAAAAATATGCCTTCATTTCTTCGTAGTTCATTTGTTGGACCATTCGAGATGATCCTTGATTTCCTTGCGGGCTAGGGCCACCTTCTTCAGTCTAAGATCCTGCCCGATCCTCCATCGAGTGTATTGGAATATATTTTGAGCACTTTTGGGTATGCCCTCCCCCAAGGAAGTGGCACTCTGAGCACTCTCATTGTGGGTTTGGACAGCTCCATCTACCATCCTTCTTAGCTTGGTGGCCTTCTTTGCCACAATTGAAACATTTGGGCTTACTGCGGCCCACTGTGCTGATGTCCATTGGTTCCCCCCATCCACCAAAGGTTCTTGACCCTGAGGGAGTTCCTTGGGTCAGGGGAGCGTGCCTTGTTCTTGCAAGCCGAAAGGCTTCCATAGAATTTCCAACTTTGGTTATTTCATTGATATAACTGGTTACCGACGTCCTTCTTCGCCCATTTAGATATATCTGTTTCATAATGAATTCTACTGTGTTTCTTTCCAGGAGGCGGATGTAAGCAACCGCTAATCCTGTACAGGACTAGGGTCACCGACAAGGAGACTTGTGAGGAAAGTGAAACAAGGACTAGGGGAATTCCCACAAGAACTTGACTAGAGTTCTTGGGGCGATGGAATTCAGGTATTTATACTAATACAATGTTTGTGGTTATTGACTACATGGTCCGTGCGCATACGGGCTAGAACGTTCTAGACTATAGCGGAGATTAATGAGGCTATGCGTTGGCTACGTTAGAATGGAAGAGAAGGAACGGAGATTAAAAGAGTGAGGTGTGATGTCATAATGACATCATAGGCCTAGACCGGATCATGTGATCAGTCACGTGCTAGTCGTCGAAGAAAAGTTCTAAGTCCAAAAGATAAGATAGATGCGGTGATAAGATGTCCATGAAGGTTACGATAGGGGCTCAGAGAGTGCATTCGTAACAGCGGACTCCCTCAGAGTCTGTTACTCTGGCTTCTTGATAACACATGAGCCAGCGCATGACAAAGGTTTGCACCTTCTCATCTCCTTTCATAAACATCTTTCTAGCCTCTGCTTGGCTAGGTCGGCTTCATTTGCTGTCATGAAATGTTCTTTCAGCATTTGTGACAGCTTGAGTTCATTGGGCCATCCAAACTGGGATCCTCCTAAGTACTTCTTTATTTGTACATGGGCCCACTGCCCGGCATGATTTTTGTCAGCTTCCCCTGACTTAGGTCCTATCCTGGTAAAGACTGCTATGGCCTTGTCTTTGTCTGTTTTGAATGCTTCAGCATTCGCATCCAAGTATAGTCTTAAGTTTAGCCACCAAGACTCAAAGTCTCGGTAGCTTCTGTTGAATTTGCTGGGGTCCAGCACTCACTCCACTTTCTTTGATACAGTAGTGGTGACCGTTCCTTGCTGCTGCTGTTGTTGTGTGGCCTGCAGTGAGACCAATTGCTGTTGGAGGGCATTAATTGTTGCGAGCAGCCCTGCGACGTCTAGAGCAGGCGCTGCTCCTTGTGGCGGCTGTGCAGGCAGCGCACTCGTTCTGGTGAACTGTAAGCAACCGCTAATCCTGTACAGGACTAGGGCCACCGACAGGAAACTTGTGAGGGAAGTGAAACAAGGACTAGGGGAATTCCCACAAGAACTTGACTAGAGTTCTTGGGGCGATGGGATTCAAGTATTTATACTAATACAATGTTTGTACATATTTGACTAGATGGTCCGTACGTGTGTAGGCCAGAACGCTCTAGACTACAGCGGAGATTAATGAGGCTGTCCATGGCTATGCGTAATGGAAGAGAAGGAGCGGAGATTAAAGGAGTGAGGCGTGATGTCATAGTGACATCATAGGCCTAGACCAGGTCACGTGACCAGTCATGTGATGGTCGTTCGAAGGAAATGTTCTAAGTCCAAGAGATAAGATATGTCGCTGATAAGATGTCCGCGAAGGTTACGATAGGGGCTCAGAGAGTGCGTTCGTAACACCACCCCCCGTCTAAGACTCGACTTCCAGGCAAGAGAAGACATTGCGTTCTGCGGGCATCGGTTCATAGTGGTTAAATAGAGAGTAAAAGACGTCGGTCGTCA
>JBBPNQ010000908.1:0-10920 GCA_038090975.1 Boletellus pseudochrysenteroides
AGTCCGTCCGCGACGGCGGCGACGCGCTCCCGCCCGAACCGGGATCGACGAGTGTGTAGCGGTGCTGGTTGGGGAACTGCCTCTGCGCGTGTGCTTGCGGTCCTGGGCCTGGGCCGGGAGGTGGTGGCACTTGTGGGCTCATCCCGTGCGGGGGCACTTGTTCCGTGACGGGCGCAAGGGGCGGGGAAGAGACTGCGCCGGATGCGTGGGCGGGGTGACGTGCCAGCGAGTTCCTCCGGATGACATCGACCACCTGTCGGCCGTCCTCCAGCGATGCTCGCGGGGCTGCGCCATCGCGTTCCGAGCGCTGCTTGGCTTGGGTGCGCTTACGAACGAGCTTGGATTCCGTGATGGTGTCGTGTTCCTGCCTCGAAAGTGATTGCGGAGATGGCTGGGACAGGGCAGCCAGACGCTCGGTGGCATCCGTGTTGCCGTGATCGGAAGCCTGGACGTGAGGGTCAGTCATGTTCATGTCCGCGTTCGTGCCTTCGGCCCGACTTACCAACTGGTACCACATCTGCGCTGCCTCGATGTCCTTGGGACCACCGACGCCGACTTCCTTGTAGTAACCCATTGCAAATTCTGCACTCGGCAAGCCCTTGCGAGCGGCTTTCTCGGCAAACGTAAAGGCAAGGTTCTCGTCCTTTTCAAAGGAACCCTCGGCACCACACAAGAACCACTTGCTGAGAGCCATGTCGGCCTCCATCTCGCCTTGTTGACTCGCGAGGGAGTAATACTGGACGCTAAGAAGGGCATCGAACGGGAAAGGCGAGAGCGCAAACTCGTACGCATGTCCGAGCTTGTACTGTGCAGGGGCAAAGTGCAGGAATGCAGCCCGTTCCAAATGGAGCCGCGCTTCTTGTTCGGCCGAAGAATGTGGCGGAATCAAGGGTGCAAAGAAATGCGGGGGAACGCTGACATGGGAGAACTCTCCGAGGAGAAGTAATCCATACACATACGCGGGCTGAGGGACCTGCACAGAAGCAAGCGTTGCCGCACGGTGAATCAAGGGCAGCCCGATCTCTGGCTGAGCAGAAAGACCGAGCTGGCCCATCAAATGCGCCATCCCCATACGCTGTTACGTAGGTATGGGAACGTTGCTTATGACATAACATTCAATATTGAAATCACTCACGTAAACACAACTCTCGACGTTGAGCTTCACACCACGTTCAAAACAGTCGCGGGCATGCGCAGCATCGTTGAAATTTTCATAGTCCCGGCCGAGGCGGAACCACGCCTGTGCGTACCCTGCGCGCGCCGCTTGTTCAAAGTCGCGGAAGGCGACGCGGGGGTTGTGTTGGGCATGATCCGGGTATGCTCCTGACGCGGCAAACGTGGCGCGAAGATAGATCGCCTCCGCAGCAAAGACAGGGATTGGGTTCGGATGTTGGGCGGACGCGATCTGGAGCACCATCGGGACCGCGATTTGTACGAGACGCAACAGTTGCGGGTCCTGTATGACGGCGGGCCCAGTAGGTGGGGTATCGCCTGAAGAGTCCTGCTGGGCGCGGTCGACGAGCATGAGGACGTCTCGTGCCCAGTTGATTTTTAAGGTAGGGTCATGGTTCGGCTGCTGAACGGATGCCAAGGCAGTCGACAGTGACTGGATGGTTGGGAGCGGGGCCGTGAGGGAAGGAACGCCACTTTTCCGGGGTGGAGAGGACGCCTGTGGAAGGGGATACGATGGCTGAACGGTGCTGGCCCTCGGGTGCATCTGTGGTTGTGGTGGAGGCTGACTGTAATTCAAGGGTGTTGGGACGGATGCTCTATGATGGAGGGGGGGTGACTGAAACTGCGGTTGGTAGGGCTGCTGGTGAGAGTAGGGATGCTGCTGTGGGGGCCGTGGCGATGCGGGCAGAGGGATTCCGGCAGGCGACGCCCAAGTGTTCGGGTATGCAGGCGGCTGGACTGAAACACGATGGGCGGGCGGAGGAGCAAAGCCACCTGGGTGGTAGTTGTAGGGAGACTGCTGGGGCGGGGGCGGTGGTCTAGGAGAGAGGGTGCGGTATGGGTCGTGGTATGGCGGCTGCTGGAAAACGGCCTGGTTGTCTAACGTCCTTGCCATCTGTTTGTATATGTAATATAAAAAATGGGGTAATCAGCCAACATATCAGGGTAGCACGATGCACGCGGCGCACATTGGCGGGGAGGCCCGGATCCAAACGGTGTGGACGAGGAGCAGGGAGTGGGGTGGAGGAATGGGGAGGTGGCGATGGTTGGGACTGAGAGATGTATGATGAAGGGGGCAGAGGGGGCAGAGGGGGCGGCTGGTCTAGATGAGGCTGCACCACGTAACCGGTAGCGTACTCAGCAGGGCGCGGAGGTACTGGCGGAGCAGACATCCCGTGGTCGAACGTGTATCTGTTCATTCGCTCGCGCCTTGCCTACTGAGATGCCGACACCCGGGCCAAACGAGCGTGCTGTGCGTTGAAGGTAGCAAGGTTCGAAACCGATCGGATATACATCATGATCAGGCGCTGCTGCCATCTCCCGTCTGATTTCGTTATCCCACGGCCTCGCAGCTGTGCTTGGCGACGGCTGCGGCCCTAACAATAAAGGCTACAAGCTATCGTGCACCCCCACCGACGTCGCACCTGATGATGATTATCGATGGCGAACAGTCCCGTGATCAAGCATTCCGATTTCGGAAGGGCATGCAAATCACCCAGCATACACCTTTGCTCAGGTCCTTGTGGTGAGCACTAACTCCCCCCTGTACATAATCTGTCACCGACCTTTCTAATAGGCTAATTTCCTCCCCCCCCTTTCTGTTCGGTTCCATGGTCATGCACAGGTTAATGAAAGCGCTGCGACCGCCGATGCCGCAACAGCGTGCGCCTCCTGGGACTGACCGTCGTAGCGTCACGGTATGCATAACGCATTTCCGGTGCGCAGTGCTCAGGGTTGATGCATGGTGCATCAAATTAACGCTGACTTTGGGGCGCAGCGCTCGCGACAAAGTACTGTTGTAACCATCACTCGCCCGCGCTCGTGTACATAAATTTCTTGCCGGTGCGTTTCAACGCCCTCACCACCCAACGAACAGCATAGTCTTTCCGAATGCCACTTGCCAGCCTCTAGCTAGGTACGATCATAGTCGCATACATATACCACCAAACGTCCACCACTCACATGCGATCTAGTACGAGATACTGACAGCCAAAGGGTATCGCCGAAATACATTCTGAAGGAGAAAAACGCAGGGATCCAGAAAAAAAAAAAAAAAGTAAGTATGACGGAATAAAAACAACAGAGCACCGATGGTTACATGGGCGTATTACAATAGTCAAGAAGTTCCATCACGATCAAATCTCGCACCGATTATTCAACACGTATTTTCCTCTCCCGTTGGCGTCCGTATATGCAGCCAGGCCTGGGAGTGCACAGCAAAGGGTAACTTGGTCAAGGCGCTTGTTACGGACTGTTGTCTCCAAAGGTCAAGAACGACGTCGTTGGCGGTGGCCTCGAAGTGACTTCTTGATATATCAATTCTTTTAATTGTGGTGAATTGGCATCGTCACAGAAGCGCAGATTGTATATGAAGCAGGCAAGTACCGACCTTTCAACTGTTCTTTTGACAATGGCTCTCCGTTATCGAAATCGAAAAATGATGGATCAATGGGGCCCGCGACTGGCTCATCGTCCGCGTCGTGGTAAGGCTAACAGCAAGTCAAGACTGGTGTTGTTCAGTGGCTATAAACACACACCTCAAAGTATGGGTGTTGAAGTGCCTCGACGGCCGTTATACGTCTCTTTGGACTGAATGTGAGGCACTTTTCCAAAAAGTCGATTGCCTGGACAAGAAACACGTGCAGCAGTCGTTTAGAGATCAGATAGGTTAGTGTGTCATTTCAAGGCTAACCAGTTCGTTGGCTCCATGGAACATCGCCTTGAAATCCTTTCCTTTTCTAAACGGTAGGGCGCGGATGTACTCGCGAGATCTAGGTGATGAGATCGCATAAAAGTCATCGATGGAAGGGGTGCCAAGGATGTCAAGGATGAGGGAGAGCTGGTCGTGATCTTTGCATAAAAATTTAGGCGGGTGAGTGCATATATGCGTGTTGAAATGAGGTACGGAAATAAGGTGCTAGGCTCAGCCCAAAACATAGACAGGAGAGCCGAACTCATCTGAGAAGAGGTAATACGAAGCAAGTGTTACTTACAGTCGCGCCCGGGGAACATGGGTTTACCACTGAGCATCTCTGCCAATACACAGCCGACACTCCACATGTCTATTGCACGTGTATATTCTTTAAAAGTCAGCATTACTTCTGGAGCGCGATACCACCTTCATGACGCGTCGGATGTCAGACTGGATGGGAGTGAGAACACACATACCGTGTTGCGACATATTCTGTCATAAACGTGCTGCTGTCATTTGCAACGTTTGGAGGGGGCCGTGCCGACCGCGCGAGGCCAAAGTCACAGAGCTGGCACGTGGAGGAATAAAACAAGAGACACAGACGTTCGTTCGTTCGGACTCACTTTGAGATCGCAGTTGGCATTCAACAGCAGGTTTGAAGGTTTAAGATCTCGGTGAAGGACATCTGCCGAGTGGAGCGCTTTCAAGGCTCGGAGGGTCTGTGTCACTCCCTTGTTAAGCCATTTCGGTCGCAACTAGACATTTGACGACTACCTGGTAGATGAAATATTGACAGTGGTCGTCACTTAATCTCTGAGTTCTGATGACGCGATGCAAGTCGGTCTCCATCAACTCCTGGACGAGATATACGTCTTTGAATGACTCGAAACTAGGAGGTTGAAGGATGTCAAGGATAGAGATGATGTTCTCATGGCGAAAGTGCCGGAGCAGCTTGATCTCGCGAAGGGTGCGTAGACAAAACATGGAATGGTCGAAAGGCGTAATACGCTTGATAGCAACCTTTCTCTGAGATGACTGGTGGATGGCCGAGCTGCGGGGTCGGCGTCAATGTTGGGCGCGTAACCAGGCGAGATGTGCACTAACCAGACGATACCATACGCGCCTTCACCAATGACCTCGAGCACACGGTACGCACCATCGACGGTGAAGTTTTCGAGTCGGTGGTCGATGGACATGTGAACGTCGATGTCGTTGTCGGTGTTGATGTAGCCCGTCAAACGTAGCCGCGGGGTTGCCTGTCGGACTTCGGAATTGAGATGTGCCCGCCCCGCGTTTCAATTGCCCGCTCATCAGCACGATTGTTCGTGATCGCCGTCGGTGCTGGCCATGACCACCCCAGAGACAGCGTCGCGTCCAGCCTGGGACGAACATCTACTCGTCTGGAGACCGTTTGGGGGTCCGGGTTCGTTCACCTCGGGCGTTGTCCCTTACCCTGGCCACGAGGCGTCCCATCTATTCCCGCTTGGTCGCTCACAGCCAACTGCAGGCCAAGCCTCGGTCCAGCCTACCGGTGGAAGTGAGCTTCAATATGCGGGACAGCCACCACCGTTGTCGTCGACGGCTCAGAGACCCACCGTGGCATCGCCAGCGCCGGCCATGACGGTGGACGTCCGGCAGGCGTACCCCAACGTGTACCCGTGGCACTACTATGACCCATCCCGGCTCCGACAATCCCCCTCCCATCTCCAGGCGGCCCCTTTGCCTTTTCCCGCCCCAGTGTCCAGCCCGCCCTTTCCGTCAACCCCATCTGGTGCGGCCCTTGTCCAGCCCACCACCGACCCGATGCTCGAACCCCTCTTGACATCGTTAAATGCTCTCCAGTCTCAGTTCTCCGCGTTCCAGGAGAGCCTTGGGAGCGTCAACTCGGACGTCAAAGATATCGTCTCTCAGCTCCATGTCTTGCAGACGGCCCAGGATAAGACGGACAAGTGTATCGCGCAGTTGGAGGGTGTTGTTGGTGTCGCCTCCACGGCAAGGAGCCGCAGAAGACGGCCCGGAGGGCCGGGCACCAGGGGCGGGAAAGCGGGCACACATGCAGTGCCCCTACTTGCCACTGAAGGTGCCGACACCGGGAGAAAAACCCTTGTTCAGAGTGTGGCTTCGATCCAGTCTGCGATCGAAGAGTTGCTCGCTCGTGAAAGTCGCGCATCTCAATCTTGTTCGTGTCCCTCCTCTTCCTTTGCGAATCGGTTCCCCATTTATCCCACAGATCTATCCGTGAACCGCCGGGACACGCCTACGATACCGCCTTGTCTACCATCCCTGAATCATGTGGGATTGGAATCCGCTTATACATCGACGCCCCCCCCATCAGTCATAGACCCATCCCAACAGTTTTTGACATCGCAATCTGACTCAGCATCGTCACCTCTTTCTTCAATCGCAACTCCTACATCAGAATTCAACACGTCACCGCTGCATGCAGCGCCAAGAAAAGGTATGTTCGTCATGTATTCTATGCTCCACTCTCTTGTATGTGCATATATGCGCCAGTTTCATTTCCGTTCTCGTCGTTGCTTACCTTTGGTTGATGGCCCGACTAAACGATCACTATTCTCAATATCTGCAGAATACGCCGACGCGTTTGTCCAAGCATGTCCGCCATCACCCGCGTCTGATTTCTCATCCTCCTCTCAGTGGTACGTTCCCGGACTTAAGCCTGTCGACTGGAGTGTCGATCCAGGTAAGTCTAACGTGGTCGTTTGTCGGATGCTTTGTCATCGCTGTCACTTCACATTTGCTCTACCCCCACCATGGGTTTTACCTGCGCCATCTTCTAGATCGATTGCTAACCCGAATAATGTAGTTCGACCGACCGCATTTAATATAGAGCACTCGGCCCACTTCTTCCGTAACGCCCACCTCCCTAGTGCGACAAACGTTGTCACGGATAGTCAAGTATCTCCTTGTTCGAGAACACCACGTGCGCGGTCGACTATCCTGCCCGCAGCTTCCAATTCTACAGAGCCTGCAGGTGTGCCTTCGGCCAGCGACACCGAGACCGCAGCACAGTCCCTGTTGTCTTCAACAAGGATCTCTTCCAAAAGTTCGTTACTCCATGCTACCTCTTTTACAGCTGAGGCTGTTGATGCCCCGCCTGGGATCGATCCCTCCGGTGACTCCCAAATATTGGTCAATTCTCCATTGAGCTCTCTGACTAGTATTAGCAACACACCGGTATCGGTGTCTGGTGTCTCAACGTATGAGGGCCAATTGGAACCTGGGGTCACTCAGATTACCTCCGCTATAGACAGCGACGCAGTTTCGGTTACAGGTGTTGCGAACATCCCTGCTTCTGAACCTATACCTGATGCTGCAGGGTATTGCCGACAGTCTACCCCAGTCGGGACTGACGATGAAGGATTGCCATCCGGTCTGCCAACTCCGCCATCGGAGACTTTTGTCGGCGACCATGAGCCCCGGGTAGGCAATCGTTGGACATGCGAACACAGCGCTGCTACAGACCCAAAACTCGATTCATGTACCCACGTTGCTCGGACCTTCCCCGCCATACCCACCCCTCCGTCCTTCACCCGGGAACCGTCGGTTCGAGAAGATGAAGGGATGTTGCTCGACCCTCGGCGAGATTCGCTCGGGGTATTTCCTCAGTTTTTGACTCCTCCCCCACTTTCACCGCGCCTGTCAGTTGCGAGCTCACTTTCGGGGGAAGGTGTTGGGGACGTGAGCGGGCGGTTAGTTGTTCACAAAGCCATGGGAGACCATATACATTCCTTGGATGACGCAGGGGGTACGGTCGTTTCTGGAGGCAATACTGTTAAGCTCACTGTGGATGCTGAGGCATTGAACTCTACGCTGGACTCGGGAGCGCCTACTGTGGCTGTCACGAACGAGCCACCACGGTCGATTACTGTGTCCAACGATGGTTCATCTCCAGTACCCCAGGTGGCTGGGAATGCCGATCCATTCATGACGCCTGAATCATCAGTAGGGCAACCTGAGCTGCCAGAGTGCAGTCCTGGTGCCGAAGGCATTGCCCGAGCGTATTCCCAAATGGATGGGTACGACTTTCGTTTCTCATCCCCATTGCGTCGTCCTTCGCCCCCGACTTCTGCAACACCCTCGCGGTATGCAACGCCCTCCGATTTTTCCGATTCTCGTCACACACAAGAAGAAGACGAGGTGTGGGGTGCGCTCATGCTTAGTGCGTCGGGCGTCTCAACGCCAGTGCCAGACTCTGCTTCTCTCCCTTTAATGATTTCAAACCAACCCTCACGCGCTTCGCTCGTTCCTCCTCATTCCGCGCAGCCGTTTCCTACGTCGGCTCCCACATCGGTGCCGGCGTTGTTTGTTCTCGACCCATCCATACTCCATGATGATCCTCCGCTTCGTCCGCAGGAATCTGAATTACAGGGCTCGCCGCAAGACCTAAACGGATCGCTGTCCTCGCTCACGTCGCTTGATGGCGTAGACGGGGAGGACGCCGAACGACCCGGCAAGAAGCTACGTGACGCCCATGGACGTCGCGGAAGCGGCTACGGGGGGCGTCGTTTCGAACAGCAGCACGCTTCGTCTCCCTCGCGCGCTGAATCGCAGTCGGTGGGCGGGCCTAGCGCATCGTTGGATGAACTTGCGTTGCTCGCGCGGCGGGAACCGCTCAAGATCCACCTAAAGCTTCCGAAGACGATGCGAGGATTGAAGAGGAAGCGAAATGCTGTCGACGGCGGGGGCGATGAGGCGGGGGGAGAGAATGATGACGCAGAGAGCGAACGCGTGCGTCCTGGAGCCGGGTTACCTGTGGACGGCGCACTGCAAGAAGGGCAGGAGGAAGCGGTATCCACTGGGGTACGTCGGCCTGCGGGTTGTGACATGAGATAGCGCTGACACGAGGGTCTGCAGGTCTCGGCAAACGTGTCGCGTTCTCGTTTTGGTGCAGTGACGTCCGCACAGAGTACATCAACGCCTACCGTATTTCGACTCGCGCCGGAAGGCTCGACGAGCAGTTACCGTCCCGCGGTCGATGCAGGAGAGCGTCCAGCATCGTGTTTGCCTGTACCTCGCAAGAGAACGAGAAAACCCAGCGAACGGAGCGGGAAAGAGGCCCATGCATCACGTACGGTCCCCGCCCACGATTCTATCCGTAAACAGAAACCCAAACGGGGACCGAGAAGAAAACCAAAGTCCTCCGTAAAATACCACGTATGGAATGGCCAGATAGTCGCCGTCGAACCACAATCGGAACAGATGCCGACAGCCGAACCTCAACCTGAAATATCTGCGACATCATCCGCATCACAGCCCTTTATCTGTGCTGAAGAGGCTGACCAAGAATTGCGGTCGCCTGCTCGATCACACCACCGGAAGAGACGAGAGAATGAGGCGCCGTCGTCATCGCCTGCCAGTCGTCCAAGTCCACGTAGTGCGCGCTCACGCTCAGTCAGACCATCCCCGACAAAAGAGGACACGTGGAACAGTATATATCAAGGTGGTCGAACGTGGCCCGGGCTCCCTATCGAGTTCAGCCATTGGGACCTCCAGGCATGTCTTTGATACTTTGTTCAAGTGAAGTGTCTAAACCCGTTTTCGTTTCTTTAGTTCATCCAGTGTGACAAGTGAGTGCGCTATGAGAAGTCCTATACTGCGGCTAACTCATGTTTGATCGATACAGCTGTGACAAGTGGTACCACTATGGGTGCGTAGCAATCAAGTCTGACGATCCGAGGCTCGATCCTGGTGCCGTGTTTATATGCCAGACATGCTGGTGAGTTTCCGTTCTGTGGATACCTTTTGAGCGGAACTGCTAAACAGATGATCAACCTGTCAGTACGCAAAGTAAGTCGCAGAAAGCATGCTTCCTCTCTCTGGATACGTGCTCAACCTTTATCCAAGGCGCCAGACGCCAGACTCTGAGGCATCAGGACGACGTATGCGCACGTCCAGATTGCCCTGAGCCCCAAGTGACCGGAGACACGGAAACCTACTATGTCGAGAAGCTGGTCGGTCGGAAAACGATGGAGGGTTACGCTTATATGTGGTTGGCAAAGTGGGAAGGGTGAGCAGACCGACCTATCTTGCCTTGTGCTGCAACAAAACTGAGTGTGATTCAGATACCCGATGAGCCAGGCAACCTGGATCCCCAAAGAGAACGTCATCGGGGACGGGACGAGACTGTTCAATGCCTTTCTCGAGGATGCTCTCGAGGAAGGTGCGGATCTCTCTCAGGATGTGATACTCCTCCATGAAGCTGTTGGAGCTGGCTGGGAGGCATGATGATGATCGCGTTCAAGATCAATGGTATCGGTATCGAAACTCGGTAATTGTTTCCTGTTCTATCATCCTTTTTGTTTCTGTCATCTTTTATTGCACGTTCATGGATCTATCGGCTCTTTTTCTCCTCGTTTGTTGGGGTGTTGCTTTCTTCTGTTTTTGTTTGTGCACGCTGTGCGTTATATGCTTGCGTTTTTACTCTGAAATTTGCTATTTTCGCAGTCTCGGTTCTCCCTTGTATGCCATAATCACACGCACTGTATTTGATTATCAATTTTTTTTTTTGGCGACGTTCTTGCAATTGGGGAGGCGAAACCTGCCAGGGGAAGACCATGGAGGATGTACACTCACTTCCTAGGACTCAACAAGGATCATTGATGATGATCGGCTGTCTCAAACCAACGCCGGCTTCAATTTCCGGCTGGACGCTGTCACACGGACGGTTCTCGTCCTCTGTGTAGATGACTGAGACAAGTTGGGCTTCTCTCCAGATGAGCAGCGACAGGCAATGGCAAGTGACGTGGTGGAGGCCGCCCCACCGGTGATAGTTTCGCAGGTCGGTTGCAAGACAGTCGTTCTTCGAGTCCCACTCGGCTTCCATTCTTCTGCCACGGATCCAATTCTGAATGATCTCAGAGAACATGTCGCAACGCTTCCGATCCATCCTCCGTCTATACTCATCGCATCCAGTGTATACGGGTCTGTCGTTCTTGTGGGTGACGGTTTGACGTTGCAAGCCGACTACGTCGTGAAACACTGTCGTCAGCCGGTCTTGTTTGCTCGTGGTCTGCCAGAACTTGAATAATACG
>JBBPNQ010000909.1:0-10917 GCA_038090975.1 Boletellus pseudochrysenteroides
TGGCAGCCGATAAAGCATCACGTGTCCCTAAGACCAAACGAGAGGGCAAAGGAAGGCACTCTTTCACGGTTTGCGCCTGGTCATGGGTCGTGTTTCCATTCCAAGCGCGTCGACCTCGATCGGGGGGGGGGGCATTCGTCTTTGTCACGAGTTGGATATGTTTGTGTCCAGCGCAGGCGAAAAAAAGGTCCTGAGCGCGTATGAAACGGTGTCCGTGTCTCGTGGAATCGAATCACTCACTCCCCGGGGGAACTTGATGGCGACTTTTTCATTGCCTTCCCCCCCCCGGCAAGTGTGTCCATCTTGACATCGGGCAAACCTGCCGTCGTCGTATCACTGGCATGTACAACTTGACGCACGACGGACGCAACTGGGTCTTTCGTCTCACCACAGTGCGACCATCTTTTGCAAGCACAGATGGCATGCGATCGTCGTACTGTTGCAACATTGCAATCGTGTTGTGGAATACTCACCCGGTATACTACGGTGTGCGAGGAGCGTTTTGGCGATGCGCTGAGGGTCGGTGATGCGTGAGATTTCAACCTGGGTTTCGCGATCCAGGACACTTTACATCGACGATTTTTTCGTTTTTGCTCAGCCCACTTTTCTCTGTACCGAGTTCTGCATCCACGGCGGGCTTCGAAGATACAAAACGCCTAGCCTCAGTCGACGGTGGCTACTGAATTGCATGAGAGCAAGCTGGTACAACAGCTCCTCGCTACAAACATGCGCGCTATAATTGGGATACCAAAGTGACCTACGCCAAAGCTGCGTGGCTGAAAAGATATAATTCTGTGGCATGTTGGATCAGTGACAAACACTGGTAACCATCCATGATTCCGACGAGTGTGCTTTATGATTTCGGTCAGGTCTGTCGAACAAGCTGAGCGCCTGTTTTCTCACCTCAACCACCGACGCGATAAACTATTAAGGATACTTTTCTGGACTGAATTCCCGAGCTCCAGGATGGATGTAGGCTCGCAACTGGATATCAACTCGAGAGTATGATCTTGAAGCGACGAGCGGACTTTGTGATGCGAGCACATCTTTGCAGCTGAAGAACGATAAGTAACAACAAGACCAGCATGTCGAGAACATACGTCGGGACTCCGAAGCTGGACACTCTTGCCCCTCCTCGTCCTCCTCTCCCGCTCTCGTTTCTTGGCTGGCTTTCGTGTTCGACTCGTTTGAGCTACCAGCAAGCAATGTCTAGAGACTGTCAAAGACACGCATAGAGTAGCATACCTGGTATTCAAAGATCCTAGAGTGATTTTGACTGACCACTTGTTGAATAGCATCTAATATCAGTTCTGTTATGATTTCCTCGGGTGGTCGTTCGTACCTGAGACATACGAACGGGAATGCACCTTTGGGCAAGGCCCCGCTGTATATGCATTCGATTGTTCGCTTGATGCTGGATGATTCGACGAGACGGTCTGTAACATCATAAGCAGTCGAACTCCGTTCATCACACCAAGACTTACGATTGATGAACAGTAAGGATGCGGTCTTAGCTTGCTCGTGCAATAGGCCTCAGCGGGACCACTTTTAAGTGTCATCCATGTCACTGGATGCAGTAGAACATGATGTCCTGGCAGGAGGGAATGAAGAGACATCAATGTGCAAAAGCACCCTCCAGGCGCGCGCACGTACCCGTGTGTATGCCACAACCATTGTCCCGAATATGAAGCAGCTCCATTCCCCATCTTTGACGGCAATGCAAACCAAAACAGCACCGGCACACAGGCAGCTTTCAAGCGATTCCTTCAGTGCTATATGCATAATCTTCGCAACAAGCGAGCTAAACCGATTCTGGCAAAATCAATCAATGGATCGGACGCACCTCTCCTGCGGCAATGTGATTTGTGAGCGACTTGTGAAGCCTTTGTATAGGAGAAGGGCTCGGTGGAGGTGGTGAATCCATTGTGGGCTTCTTCACGCGTGGTAAATGATAGCTCAAGTCAGACTGCAAAGGTCTTATTAGTACACTCCTTGGACGCGTCCAGTGATCACGTGGGACCGTGACCTCAGTCCGGTCGACATCCCGCTCGGTGCAACCGGCAGACAAGTGCCGGAGCGGTCGTGGAGGTGCACACACTCCCAGCGCAAGTCACGTCCATCCTCGCATTGCAGCCATCACGATCTCGAACTGCCCTCAGCGTTCTCACTCCCAGCCGACGATTCCATCTCGCGTGCGGTCAGGCTTGCATACGAGCGCGGTTTCTCTCACATACCGTGATTATTTCTCATTCCCCGTGTGCCGGTCGACTTGTTCTCTTTTCGTAGCGTGCTCGACGGGCATAAACGACCACTTGGTTGTGTCGACGCCGCCGCACTGAAAGCTAAATGGCAGGAAGGATACGCCAATCCGGTGCGTTCTTCCTCCCCCTTGCCCTCTGACGCTCTGACGACTTTCCTCTAGAATGATTCCGTGAAGAATTGCATGACAGGCTTCATATGCAGCGAGTCACATCCGTACACTATCATCACGCCTGATATCCCTCGTCGAATTGGCCGAGTTACTACATACCAATCTCTTCGCATTGGGTGAGTCATCTTGTACCCCCAATCGCACGCTGGACTGATGGCAGTCTAGTGACAGGTTCCAGCAGAAAGTTTGTACTCGCCGTTGCATCGTCACAGCACTTGGAGGTGGGTATACTATGCAACCTTTGTGGGGGCGACATCTCACCTTTTTCTCGCAGCACTTTGTTTCTCGCCGGGGCGTATGATACTCGGATAACATCGCGTCATATCGTGAATTTCGATCCGTGATCTCACATGTGGTCAACCCGCGATTATTTATCACCTAGGTTTCATCCAAAGAGCAGAAGAGCGTACCGCAGCTAAACATGCATGGAATTTCCATCTCGTCATGTATATAGTTGTACTCCGAGTACTCCGAGTAGTGCCTTGCATGAGGAGCACATGGATCGTATCGCGCTCAGGAAGTCTCCGTGACACACTTACACTCGAAGGTTCGTCTCCACATCACATGGATACATTCATTGCCATTGGCCATGCCCGAACCAAACTCTGCGCCCAAGTCTACGATGCAGCTAGTACGCGGCCCATCCCAATTCAGTCACACACTCTCCCAAACCCGCACCTGATCTTGATCCGGAATCTCATTTCGTGAGAGCAGGCTCCTCACCTGCTTACGAGTCGGCTAGGGCCCCAAACGCAATGGCCGAGCAAGTGTATGTCCCTATTGCTATTGCTCTCACTGTCCATTTAAAATGTCTCACGCATTTTTAATTTCTTTCGTTCAACACACATAAGCACACATGTGCACCCAAAAATAGCCAGTCACGATGGGGGTTTTAACCCGGGAAACAACTTCCGATAATCACCATGTCTTGTACGAGCCACAAAGTTTACACACGCGATCTTTAGTATTCCTTTACCAAACCCGGTTGCCCATACGTTGTCTGCGTCTCCGGTGAAGAAAGGTATCACTAGTGATATGTTTCACTTCAGCTCAAGAACGTCACAGAAATGATCAGCAAACCATTATTATCGAACAGGCGATGTAGTAATGGTATTTAGTGTTCTTTTCGCATAGCTAATCCTCGTCGAAAGTATTAGACTCCATTTGGCCGTTCACGGACACCTATACCTGGTTGTTACTGCTCGCCGCCGAATGCCTCGGCTGTACATTTCTTATAAAGACATAATCTGAGGGTGTGAGTCGCACGAGTGACCTTATGATCCCCCGCCAACACCACTGATTAGTAGCAATGACCCTTGATATAGTCATGGTGGTGGCAGGAAGACTGCCTGCACGACTTTTACAATGGCGGCCTCTGTGGCTTCTGTGATGACAAGGAGATACTGGAGTGATACACATGGCTACAAGAACCAGTTGAGTAATGACTTCAGATTATCTTTCCAAGTTCCCATTCTCCTCATGGGTTTGACTTGTTGCTTTCTGGGCTGGTGTTTCTGTACATATTCAACAAATTGTCTCTTGAACTACATACAAATGACTTTTGATTCTAATTTCTGGATGTCTGGGAGAGAGATATCACATTGCCCTGGCATGGTCTTATAACCAATGTGACAATAATCAATTTCTTCAATCTGTGGTAATCTTGTGATATACATATGAAACTGACAAGATATAAAACACCATACAAAAATATCACATGTGCATCAAAGCAAAGGTGAAAACTATTTCCAACAAGTAACCCAGGACTCCCCAAAGAGAGAACTATCAATGTCAACCTGGCAAGTATTCTCAGGAGATATAATTAAAGAATGGGCAGGAAGATAGGAGATAGACCTGTTCCAAGGAGCAACCCAGCCAAAACAAGCACCAGCAGAAGATTGAATCCAGCCATTCACCTCATGTAAATTACCAAAAGAAAAAAGTCCCTTCATCCTCCATACATTGATGGAATAGTCATTAGACCCAGAGATAACATATCCACCATCAGGGGAATAAGCAACAGAGTTGACAGAATTTGTGTGCCCCTGGAATGGACCTGCCACACACTGTCCAGTGGCTGCATTCCAAACCCAAATGGTGTTATCTGAAAAGCCACTGGAGAAAATGTGCTTGCCATCAGGGGAATAGGCAACAGAGCTGACAAAAGATGTGTGCTCCTGGAATGGACCTGCCACACACTGACCAGTGGCTGCATTCCAAATCCTGATGGTCTCATCCCAAGAGCCAGAGACAATGTGCATGCCATCAGGGGAATAGGCAACAGAGTGGACAGAATCTGTGTGCCCCTGGAATGGACCTGCCACACACTGACCAGTGGCTGCATCCCAAACCCTAATGGTGTTGTCCCTTGAGCCAGAGACAATATGCCTGCCATTAGGGGAATAGGCAACAGAGAGGACAGAGTCTGTGTGCCCCTGGAATGGACCTGCCACACACTGACCAGTGGCTGCATTCCAAACCCTAATGGTCTTGTCCACAGAGCCAGAGACTATATGCCTGCCATCAGGAGAATAGGCAACACAGCAGACATCACATGTATGTCCATAGAGGGTATGAACCTCTGCTGGCCAATTGGCTGGATGCCCAGAGGTGATTGATGCATGCTTCTGAAGGTGATCAACCCAAAGTTGGCATAGTGGAGAGTTGGTGGGTGTCTGAGGCATGGCTGATGGATACAGGTGTGGGGCTGATTCTCTCAGAACAGGAGCAAACACTTGAATGAACTGGGATCCCTCTGATCCTAGAGTGGCAATCTCTTGGCCCTAATATTATCTTTAGTACTGACTCCACATCACCAGCATGCATCTTACCTTGGCCCAAGCCATCAGGATGGTGCATGTTTCTATGGCAGATAGTTTCGGAAGATAACCCGAATGCGAAGGGACAAAGGAATAAACCTTAGGTGGAAATACTCACCTGGATGATGAACTAGACTGGTAAGATCAAGTGAATTAAGGATAGATCTCTGAGAGACTCAGGTGGAACGAATAGCGGAATAACTCGTTAGATTAGATGATCACTAAACTGATCATCTTATATATGTAAAGTATTGTTTGTATCTATGTATGAAAGTAACCATAGATAGAAACATTCTAGAATGCTAAGTAAGAGTTCTAAGTAACTATCTAATAGCAGATAGAACTCTAGGTATGGCGTGCTATGACGTCATGATGGTACAATCATGATGTCAGTATGACATCATAAGTCTAGATCATTACTAACATGAATAGTGTCAGCCAAAGTCTAGACTAAAAGTCTGGATCGAATAAGATAAAATAATACCAAGAAATATCTGATCTGATAGGGGCTAATATAGATGCAATATCTATATTCTCAACAGATAGGATAGATGATTGTGCAGAAGAAAGGGAGAGGAGACTGATAGCTTCAAGCCAATAGGGAAAGAAGTCTTTGAAGAAAAGAGTAACCTCATCCAACAGTTCTGGTGTACAGCCAGTATGTTGGAGGTGGTCCATCCAATATCGGCATGAGTACGACAGGTGGGGGGGGATGGCCTTGTTCACCTGATTGGCCAGGTCGGGGACAGCAGTATTCTTGAGTCGGGAGTCCTTGAGATCACAGATATTGAACCTGAGCATATCTCGCATGCAGGCAAGCAGTGCTCGCCCGAGAGATAGGGAGTGATGGGGTAGGATACTGACATGGAAGGCCGAACTGCGAGCCTCATCCAGTAAGAAGTCGCGGAAAGACGTATGAAGCGGACGGATGGGTTTGTCTTCATCAAGCACGCCGTCCAGCAGCGATCCCATGGGTTTGATGATATCTCGCACATTCAGGTCTTCTCCATCCAAATCGAAGAGGGCGGAAAGGGAAGTAAGAGACAGTTGCTCCCTGAGTGCAAGCAGGACAGCTACCACTTCCTGGAAGGATTGCCGAGCGTCGTCGAATGTAAATAGCTGTTCCAGTATTGACCGGTACAGGTCATCTAAAGGCCGAACGGAGCCACGGCTGTCGCTTTCCAAAAGCATCTTGAACCGCCTGCGTGGGTTGAGTCCAATAGCACCGATCCTTTCAATGAAGCGGCACGCAGTGGCAGCCCACTAGAACAGGTGCTGAGAGTGATGGACGAGTAGTCGACACCACTCCTTCTTGGGCCAAGTGGATTCGAGTTCAAGATACTGATGAAGGGAATGATGGATGAACCTTCTGATATCACCGTCGACGATCTCCTCAGGGATGTCGCCCATTTGTTTATGAACAAAGTGCGAGCCAGATGACACCGCGGCGAGGATATCGCTTTCCGGCCGAGTGATAATGAGAAAGCGAAGGTTGCTCGGAAGGGTGTTTTCAGTGAATTGTGTAGATATGACTTGCAGAAGTCGTCGGCGACTGGCTTGATCACCACTTTCATCCAAGGCGTCGACGACGACGACTAACGGCCCTATAGCATGTAGGTCCTTGCTTGGTTCAATGATGAGCCGATCGACCTGCTCTGCGGGCGACGTCGACGTGCGAAGCGCTCGTTTGTCCTTTACGACCCTCCACAGAGCCGACTCGTACTGAGGGTTATGGTCCGAGAGGTCACGTGCGATAGTGCTGAAGAAGTTTTCCGGATTCCGCCTCGCGACATCAGTACTGGAGAAACAATACGACGATCCCAGTCTCTCTTGTTTGTCGTAGAGTCGAGCGATGGTGTGTGCAACCGCAGACTTCCCTGATCCAGCGACACCGATGAGAACACACACGTGGAGCGTCCTCGGCGGGATTGCTCAGAACTTCGCAGATCTCGTCGATGAGGGATTCCCGAGTCCCTGGCAAGCAACCCTTCTCCTGCGCATAGCTAGCACCGATCGCATATGGCATGTCGTCCAGGCCAATAGTTTCCACCGTATCTGCTGTATTCCAACCTTGAACATCTGACCATAATCACAAGGCACAGGACATACCGGTGTGCTCCACAACATTCATCATACGCACGACAGTGAGCTCAGTCTGCAGCGTAACTCTCTCCAAGAACGCGGTCTTCAGCTCTCGCAGCTTGTCTTGATAACTCGTAATCCTTCCGTCGATATCAGAGATCGTGTACTTAACCGTTCGAATCCCTAGATATCGACATAAGTACTGGACATTATAAACCCAACGACGACTCACAAAAGTTCTTTTGCTTCGCGTACTCCGTGATAAAATACCCGCACTCCGTCACCTGCTGGATCAGGAGCGTAATCGTCTGCCTATGCGCCTCGATTGCCTTCAATGGTTCGGCATCATGAACGAACGCGAAGACCTCGCTCATCGTGCCTGCCAACCGAATGATCCGTTCGTCGCGATCCTTCTGGTTCGCGAGCACCTGTACGAGACATCCCCAGCAATCAACAAAACTCAGGATATCGACCGATGGGACGAACCTGGTTCGCGGCTGAGATAACAGACCACGCCAGCAACGCATATGGATGAACCTATGTGGCATCCGGATGAGCAAGAACGACACGCTAAATGCCAAATACCTGAGCGATGTTAGCCACAATCTTGTTAAACAATCCAATCCTGTCCAACAGAATGCCCCACGTATTCTCGAATGTCTGTACTTCCGTAACGACGCTCGTACCAGTAGCGACTGCCGAACTAGCGAGGCCGACACCCGAGGGCGCAGAGCCGAGTGCGCTGACCCCTTCGGTCGCCTTGGTGATGGCATCCGTAGCTCGAAGCTCTTCTGCGTTAACATCCTCGCGCGACTCGACAGCCAACACAAACTTGATGGTCATCCCTGAGGGATCGGACCCATCGGAGGTATCCTTTCCAAGATTTTCTTCAAACACTTTGACCGCAGAAATCGTGTCAATAGACAATGTGACACATAGGTTTGGCTTCGTACCGCCATCCTTCAATTTTCCCAATACCCCGCCGATGGTATCGGTGAGACCTGCGACCAGTTCATCCTTTCTGGTGCGGTGTTTTTGGTAAACCTTGACGACGAAAACGGAACGATCGTCCACATCACTGACAATATTCAGTTCCTTGCGCAAAGGAATGGATAAGTACTCACAAAGATAGATTTTCATTGAAAGAAGTGCGATTCTTTTCCTCCCTGGCAACGTCGGTTGACCGCTCAGTATCGCCAACCGAAAACTGGTTGTAGAATTGCCTTGGAAGAGGGAGTTTACGCTGTCCTTGAGTGTGAAGTTGTATACCTAAAAGCAAGGTAGATCTGTGCGCAACTGGCAGTCTAGCGTTGTTGCGAGCCCACCTTGAATAGTGATTGTTTTCGCCCTAGAACCGCGTTGATTTACCGAAATAATGTCCACACGGTCCACGTTGTCCGAACTTGACGGAGCCTCTTGGATCCAGAGAACAAGAGCCCCGGAAGGTAAATGAACCAGCGACAGGATGTTTTCGCACAGGTGGATCAAGTACAGTGCGCTCGTTTCTACGCGATCTGATTCACTTGATCAACAGTGCAGTGGTATCGTACGTGCAGACCATCCGGTGGTCGATTCGTACAAGGGGCTCCTTTCCCTCTCTCTCAAGGGCCTCATTCCCGTGTTCAAGCTCAATGATAGTGATCCGCTGTGAAGGAGATCACCGTCATCATGGACTATCTCGACGAGTTCGTATCCATCTCCCCTTCGCCAATGTTTATTCCGCCGCTCTCGGGTTGCGGCATCGTATCGTCGACGCGTTCGTTGCCGTCGCTTCTGGGCCATTCCAGGTCGCTATTGACACTCTTCTGTATGCCCGCATTGACTCTGGATTACCTGGCTGATCTGGAGCCCTCTGAGGTGAGACCTTTGTTCCAACCGTTCTCCAACGTCTTCTCATGCATTCTCCGGGGCCTTAATACGGTTCCCGGGATCTCGTCGCGTCCGCCTTGTTGCTGGTACACTCGTTATTGAAGTTTGCACAGGTATGTCACTCCCCCTCAACTCGTCATGCGGGGATTGTTGCTGTCGCTCCATGGGCTCGCCAGGTGGCTGCAGAGATGCTGGGGGCCTATCTGGAATGTCGTCATATTCCTCTCAATTCGTGCATCTTGGCACATTTCTCATCGTCGGTAGGCAGTAATATAGTACAACTAGTCAATACTAGCTAAAACGAATACACCCTATACTAGAGAACAGAGGACATAGCTAGAAATAGTGGCAAAAAAGTCGGTCTACATCAAGTCCGAGACTCAGACACAGGAGGAGTACCACGGCGACGTTTCGAACTCGGCTCCGGTATTGGGCTCGCCGCACGCTTCGAGCTCCTTGTCACCCCGATCGAGTTCTCCCACACGCTTTGTGCGTTCTGAAGCACGCTGGTCTTTATCAGCAGCCGAGTGTCCGTCTCGCCAGAAGATAAACTGATAGGTAGTGCTTCACCAGCCCCGTCGTCGGTAGGCCAGACCTTCTCGTCCAAAGCGCCTTTCATCTTATCGATGAACCAAGAGGAGCACTGGAGGTGTTTCATGTCTCTGTCAAAGCGACGGGTGGCTAGGGACAAGTCGTTAAGAGCGTCGTCGCCATCGTCGTCGTCATCGTCACTGGGGGGGTTCCCATAAAGAGACTTGAAAGGCTTGCTCAATCTTCGGAGAAGCTGAAATAGTGGTGTGCCCTTTCTAGGCCGAAACGTTCGCGACGGATACTTTCCTGCACCCAAGGCATTAGACTTGGAGTCTCCGCCGCGGTCGGAACGTCCTCGCCGGACAGAAAGTTCATCAAACATGGCCATGTCTTTTCTGCGATCCTCAGCATCATAGGCATCAATGGCAGGCACGTAGCGCAACGTCATCCACCCCAGGACGTGCAGAAATGACTCTAGATCGTCCATCAACGTGTGCTGTTTCCCAGGATTCTGAAGTAGATTCGCAGACATGAATTGCCATGTCCCCTGGCGAGGGATCAGTGCATGGTGGAACGATATTAGACTCCATCGCTGACCGTGCGATCGGGTCGCCTGCTACCGCCTTCGTTCATGTTCTTCGCCAATTCCCAATCGATTAACAAGCCCCTCCCTTGGTCTGTCAGGATGATGTTTCCCGCACTTATATCGCGATGCAATATTTTCGCATCTTCGGATGCGTGCGAGTGAGCTGTGTTGTTATATGTCAGCAATTCTGCTTTCCTATGATGGCTACCAGTAAACCCACCCTTCAGCGCGTCGAATACAGCTGTAACAAGCTGTTTCGTGCAGTCAAACTTGAAAAGCGCACGTCCCACGATCCCATGGACGAGTCGATAGTGCTGAAACGGGGAGATCCTCGGCTTTACACACAGCCATGCAGCATTGACAAACTCTTGCGTTCTCGTCTTGCCGCCCTCGACATCACCACCAGCGACATGTTCTGGGATGTTGGGCGTGTTATGGCGGTGGAGTATTTCGTAGATCTCGTGTTCAGGCGTAACTTCAATGTCAGGCGAGTCAGACAAGAATCGCCAGGTGTCTTTCATGTAGATGATCCGCTCTTCGCCCCATGGCCCTTTCCTGAACGCGTCCCCCTGGTCAATGCGCGGAATCCAAACGACGGG
>JBBPNQ010000910.1:0-10913 GCA_038090975.1 Boletellus pseudochrysenteroides
AAGATCTCCGGAGGAATGGCCGTCTGGGGTATAAAGCGTCGCTCAATTGACGCCCCCATCCCCACCGCCCCCTCTACCCCATCAACCACATCCATGTCTACGAACATCGTCCTCCCTAGTCTCTCTGCTTGGGCGGCATCCCATTTGGCGGGCATCCTGCAATCGAAAACGAAAGATGGTTTCGATGCCGCCTTTGAGGCTACTTTTGCCGCCAACTGCAACATCACCTTCAACGGCAAACCCCTCTCTCGTGACGAGTACAAGGCCAAACTGCTCCTGGAGAGTGCCGCAGCGCCTGAAGAGAAGAGTGCGACCGTCAGCATTGAAGGCCAAACCGAAGTTGAAACCGGTAATCAGGGACAGCTCGTAGGCAACGCTCATTCTATCCCGTCGTGTCAGACCGCTGACCAAGGTGTCGTTGAACAAACAGTCTGGTTTGGTCGGCATTTTCTACACTTCGCTCTCCGACTCCAAATTCCTCGTCCTCGGTGCCCCCTCAGAGAGCAGGGCGAGCTCTTCTGTCAATTTTGTGTCAGTCACTCACAACGTTTGTCGCAAAGTGCCATGTGCTAATTGATCGTTTAGCATTGAACCGACAGAGAAGAATCCTCAGAACCCTCAACTCCATATCCGCGGCTACTTTGACCCCAGGAGAGTGGTCGCGGTGAACCAAGTGGCTGCCGAGTCCACGTATCATGTCACTATTCCCGCTCGCTCTGTTCCGAAAAAGACTGTGGACAAGTCTTCTTCCAAGGTTGAACTTGGCCCTGGACCATTAGATATTCCGGCGCACTTGCTTGCGACACAACATGGGCCGTTTGGCGGCTTGTTTGCACCTGGACCTGTGAGGCCGCCCCAACAGGGTCCTTTCGGTGGACACTTTGGGCCTGGACCTGTGAGACTGCCCCAACAGGGTCCTTTTGGCGGACACTTTGGACCCGGGCCCGTGCGCCTCCCCGGAAGTGAAACTGGAGCAAAGTCTGAGACGTTGCCTGGTGATGGTGAATTCGGTGTCGGGCCCGTTGTCATTCCCGGGGAGTCCATTGGGGATTCGAAAGCTTGAACGATGTCATGTCTTTGATCTTGTATTCTAAACTTGTACCATATGTTTACTGTACAGACGTGGGACCGTGTACCAGGGTTGGTGTATTCTGTGATTCGACGGTGGAAATGAACGATATGGTGCATGTCATGGCTTTGAGGGGTGACTGAGCTCGTCGCAATTGAACTTCAAACCTATTCTCAAGTCGCGGGTTACCTACAACGCAGGTT
This sequence comes from Boletellus pseudochrysenteroides, assembly GCA_038090975.1. Classification (NCBI taxonomy): domain Eukaryota; kingdom Fungi; phylum Basidiomycota; class Agaricomycetes; order Boletales; family Boletaceae; genus Boletellus; species Boletellus pseudochrysenteroides. The sequence goes on from JBBPNQ010000910.1 coordinate 1,273, forward strand.
GCCATGCATGATCTCACGATCTCGGTGAGCATGTAAACCAAGACCTATAACTTGGGGCGAGATCAACCGATTCATTTGATATTCAGGTCCTGCATTATCAGTAACCGCTCCTAGGCAGATGTTCCCCTGAGCGGGATGTAGTCACACCCCACAATGTGATGTGGACCGTGGCGTGACCGTACAAAGTTTCTTGCCACGTCCGTTTCCACCGCACGAAAACTTCGAGTAGACAAGGTTTCATTCGGCAGTGCGATAGACCACTGAGCACCGCCGATAGATGACTTCCCTCTCGCTGTCATCGTGGGGTCTGTGTGCACCCATGTTGTCAGCCATGATACGAGACATGTGGTCACATCGTTAAGCAACTTACTCTCCGTTATATGGTATCCTTGTGGGCTTTTTCTTGGTAAACAGCTGGTCGGTTCGATCAAACGCTGGGGAGCAAAAACATCGCTCGTCGTGTCGATCCAGGCATAAACGTCAGCACGATCCAAGAAGCAGCGCTACACGCTTCAGGTCGGTGGTCAAGGGGCAGACTCGCCTCAAGGTCGCCCAACACGATGAGTCGTCGATCGATCGCGATCCATTATCAACTTTTCGCAGGTGCTTTGTCGAGACAGACGGAAGATGGGGAGGTGGTTCCGAACTGGAGTTTCAGTAGGACGGGTGACGTGTGATAAATCACGTGATAATCCCGTGACTTGTGACAGTTCGCGTTCTTTCCATCTATGAGTGTCTCTCCTCACGCCCTCGATGCCCCCGCGACGGTCCTCTCGTGCACGCGCCCCAGATGCACAACCGACATCAGCAGGGTCGAGTTCAATACCCTCCGATGCCACCGCCGGTAAACGGAAGCGCGGCCAGTCAGTCGCAGTGGACGAAATAGATACCGAGACAGAAAACGTGATTCGATCGACGTCAAGGTCCAAGCCCGCGTCATCGTCCTCGCGTACGCGTTCCAAGCCTCCTTCCACTGCGTCTGTATCCAGGGGTCGCGCGGGCGTTGGTCCAGAGCGGACGAGCAGGGCCTCTGCGAAGACAAAAAAAGCAAAGAAGTTGGAGGAAGTTCCGGAGATGGAGGAGGGCTCCGATTTGGATGCCGAGGAGCATGCACGGGACGACGATGTGGATGCGCGTCGGCCCGAGGCGCCTCCTGCTCGGAAGAAATCACGCAAGTCTGTCGAGGACGACGAAGAGCATCAAGAAGAAGAGGAGGAAGTACGGAGGCCTTCGAGGAGGGGTAGAACTCGCCGGGTGATCGAGGACGAGGACGAGGACGAGGAATTGGATCCGCCAGCTGCACCCAAGGCTCGACGCTCTTCCGCCAAGCCGCCGTCCTCGCGAACGACAAAGACTACCCGTTCAGCTCGCAGACCCCTGAGGCTCGAGAGCGATGTCGAGGAAGAGGGTGAACAAGGGGTACGAATAAAGGAAGATAAAGAGGATGCAATCCCTATTTCTGACGACGAAGATGGGGCCCTCCCGGTTCAGATGGGTCGAAGTCGCAAACCAGCCTCTGGTAAACCTGCATCCAGGCGGTCACAGCTCGCAGTCATATTGTCTCCGAGGTCCCCCAGGAATGCAAAAACATCTGAGCAAAAGGAAGACGAGGATGCTGTCCTCACACCACGACCGCGCAAGTCAGCCCCTGCCACGCCCTATAAAGAACCAGCAGCCGAACGGCAAGTTCCAGCAGAAGAGCAAGAGGATGGTTTAGACGGTTTTGATCAAGTATACAAAGCTTCTCCGCGCCGTGGAAAACGGCAGGACGCTGACACGAACGGTACCCCAAGTCAGGCGTCCCGGGCTCCGCACCGTGCGCCACCCATGGAGGAGGAAGAGGAGAAATCCCTTTTAGAACCTAGAGCCAGACCGCAAACCCAAACCCAGCCGCCTCCAGTAGAAGAATCCAAGGGGCCAAACACTCGATTGGTCATTCACAAAATGGTATTGATCAACTTTAAGAGCTATGCAGGGAGACAGGAGATCGGACCCTTTCACAAGGTGCGTGCTGAAACGGTCGCGTTCGGTGCACTTACGCTAATTATGTCCGCGGTCAGTCTTTCTCATCGATAGTCGGTCCCAACGGCTCAGGAAAATCGAACACGATCGACGCGCTGTTGTTCGTGTTCGGATACCGTGCATCAAAAATGCGTCAGGGTAAACTCTCGGAGTTGATCCATAACTCGGCTCGGCACCCCGACCTCGACGAATGCAGCGTTGAAGTGCACTTCCGGGATATAGTTGATTTGGTATGGATGTTTCTTCAGATTTCGTTCGCTGTCTCTTACCCGCCACAGCCCGGTCCTGACGCGTACAAAGTGGTACCAAACTCCCAATTGGTGGTGGCACGGGTAGCATCCAAGACTAACTCGAGCAAATATATGATCAATGGGCGCGCCAGCAACTTTACCGAAGTGCAGACGCTCCTCAAAGGCCGGGGAATTGATCTCGACCATAAACGGTTTCTCATACTGCAGGTCAGTCTACCCGCTCTTATTTTATGTTCGCAGGTGACCTCACATACGATACGACCAGGGTGAAGTTGAATCCATTGCACAGATGAAGCCCAAGGGTCAGAATGAACATGAAGATGGGTTGCTCGAGTACCTTGAAGACATCATTGGTACCTCGTCGTACAAGACGCCGATTGAAGAGGCGCTCGCGCAGGTGGAGGCCCTTACCGACCAGCGGGGTGAGAAGTTGAATCGGCTCCGCATTGTTGAGCGGGAGAAAAATGCACTCGAGGCACAGAGGAAGGAGGCATTGGATTACCTGAGGTTGTTCAACGACCACGTGAGAGCACAGAGTCGGCTTTGGCAATGGTACCTCTGGAAGTGTTTAGAGAATGAGGGCAGGTTTAATGCGCAGATCGTGCGTGGTTTGACGTTTGTGCTGCGTTGCCTGCTGACGCTACTCGTGTATAGGCGAAATACCAGAAAGAATTGGACGCTGAGACGGAGAGGAACAAGGACGACATTACCCATTTAGAGATGTTGGAGAAGCACTTTGAGGAACGTGAGAGGGCATACGAGGTTCGTCGCCTGTGATCCGTTTCAGATACTATTTCACCATCGCGTGTCTCGTATCTTTCTCGTTCGATTAGGAAGTGAAAACCGCAGCCGAAGAAGCCGTCAAGGACCAAACTGCGCACGAGAAGCAGGCTGTCGGGCTCGACGAACGGCGCAAGCATGCCATCACTAAGGCGAAGAAGCTGAAGAAGGCGCTTCAGGAAGTGCGCTCTGTTCTCTCTGTTTTTGCGCATCCTTCCCTGAGACGCTGTCCGATTCCCCCCGCAGGACGAACAAGCGAGAGCTACGGCTAAACGCACGATCGAAGAGAGCACTGCCAAGATCGACCGGAAACGCGCGGAGATCGAGGAGCATGAGGCAAACTTGAAAAAAGAAGAGGATGTTCTTGAAAGCATCCGAGATAGTTTGAAAGGTGCGTTCATACATCTGCGTCGTTTCCGTACACGTGTCGATCGTGTGGACTTGCACTAGACAAGACGCAGGTGTTCCACGATCAGATAGAGGCCAAGCAGAAAGAGCTCCAGCCTTGGACTACCAAGATCAATGCAAAGAAGGCAGGGATCGATATAGCAACGAGCGAGAGGGATGCATTGGCAAGAAAGGCTGCTGGTCTCAAGGACGCGGTCGAGAATGCCCAGGGTGACCTTGAGCAGCAGCAGGCAGCGCAACAGGCCAAGGTTAGTTGCATGTTACGCCTGTGGATTTGACTCACGTTCGGCCTGGTTGCAGCTCGATGAACTAAATGAACTAAAGGCAAAGAAGGCGAAAATGCAGCAGGAGCTGCAGGCTCACGCGAAGAACTTTCAAGTAAGCACCTTGTGATGCCGGGGAACGAAGTCCGCTCATCGCTCATGACTATTTGCGTCTGCAGGATGCCCGAGCTCGTGTAGACGAGTTGCGGGGCAAGTCATCGTCTCTCCGACAGAGGACAGAAGAGGCGAAGGCATCTCAAGCCGCCAGCACGTCGCAAAACAAGGTTCTCGATCATCTCATCCGTCTCAAGCAAAGCGGGCGCATCGACGGTTTCCATGTAGGTAGTCCTTGTCATCTTCCTTTCCGCATATGAATCGCATGTGCTTTCTATAGGGTCGCCTAGGCAGCCTCGGGACGATCCCTGACAAATACGACGTCGCCATCTCCACTGCGTGCGGTGCGCTCCACAACATGGTCGTCGATACCGTCGCCCAAGGACAAGCATGTATCAACTTTCTCCGCACGCAAAATGTCGGCCGCGCCTCCTTCATGGTCCTCGAAAAGCTTTCCAACGATCGCATCAACGAGCGGATCCAGACGCCCGAAAATGTCCCGCGGTTGTACGACCTCATCAAGCCCAAAGATCCCAAATTCTTGCCCGCGTTTTATAAAGCCGTCGGGAACACGCTCGTCGCGAATGACCTCGAGCAGGCGAACCGGATCGCGTTCGGTAGTCAGAAGCGGTGGCGCGTCGTCACGCTCGCGGGCCAATTGATCGATTCGTCTGGCACGATGTCTGGTGGTGGAAACCACGTCGCGCGTGGGGGGATGAGCTCCAAGTTGGCAGCGGATGCGGTGAGACCAGAGGTGTTGAGGCAGTATGAACAGGAGAGCGAAGGCGCGGCGAGGGAGCTTGAGGAGGCAACGAGGGCGCTTAGGGCACTGGAGGGCGAGGCGGAACGATTGGCGCTTGCAGGGCCGCAGATGGAAATGGACGCGGAGAAGCTGATGATGGCGGTGAACAATGGTCGGAAGCGACTCGAGGAAGGGGAGAAGCGGCTGCGTGATCTCAAGTGCGTACCATGTGACACACGTAAGGGAGAGGTGGGGTACTGACCGGTTGGATATGTTAGGGCGCAGAACAAACCGGATGCTCGGGACGTGGCACGAATCGCGGCTCTCGAGAAAGAGATTGCAACCACAATGGTGGAGCTCGAAGACCTGCAAGCGAAATCGGGCAAGATCGAGGACGCGATCAAGGAACTCGAGAAGAAGATTCTTGAGATTGGTGGTTCGCGCTTGCTGAAGCAGCGCTCGACGGTGGACGGTATCAAGTTGCACATCAACCTCGCCAATGACGAGATCACGAAAGCCGAGGTAGCGAAAGCAAAGGCGGAGAAAGACGTGGTCAAGCACGCGTCTGCGATCGCTGCCAATGCTGCTGCCGTGGCGGAGGCGGATCAGGAGATTAAGCAGTTGGAGACGCAGCTGGAGGAGGTGAATGCGTATTTGGAAGAGCTCAAGGAGAAGGTGGAGGCTGCGCAGGCGGCGGCGGAGAATTCAAAGGACGATTTGGATACGCTCAAGATGCAGCTGGAGGCAAAGAGGGAGGAGATACAAGAGTTTAGGAAAAAGGAGGTGCGTGGGCTGAACGCCGACAGGGAGCGCAGCTGACTGATGCCGGGGTTAGATGGAGTTGACGCAAAAGTTGAATGATATCAGGAAAGAGGCCGGGGATAACGAGGAGGCGTTGCAACACTGGCAAACGGAGCACGATAAACTGAGGCTGGAAGAGATCGAGTGAGTACCGTTTGGGTTTTGTTTGAGTCTCACTGATATATGCGTGTAGCGACGACGAAGAGGAGGACGGAGAGGAGGCAGAGGCGGCGCCGGTGGATGGAGAGGCCCCAGAACCACAGGTCAAGCAGGAACCAGGAGAGTCAGCGGTGCCACCACCCAAGAAGCCATCCAAGCCACGACAACCTTCGAACGAGTTGCACATCTACAGCGTCGACGAACTCGCCCAGTTCCGAAAGCGCGATCTGGTTGCTGATTCCGAGTATCTCGATGGTACGCTCTTGATCTTGTCCGCCCCGTTTTGGCGTTGACCCTCACGATAGAGAAACTGAAGAACGCGAAGCCTGATTTGTCTGTGCTCAGGGATTACAAGAAACGCGAGGAAGAGTTCCTTCGTCGTGCCAAAGACCTCGATCAGATTACGGAGGCGCGCGACGCACAGAAACAGACATACGACAATCTCAGGAAACAGCGATTGGATGAGTTCATGGCGGGCTTTAGTTTGATTTCTTTGAAATTGAAGGAAATGTATCAGGTTCGTGTGTCGTTTTTCTTCTAGAGGGGAAAGGTTTTTCTTATTTATTTATTTTTTGTCCTGTGGATAGATGATCACTCTAGGAGGAAATGCAGAACTGGAGCTAGTCGACAGCATGGATCCGTTCTCGGAGGGTATCATCTTTAGCGTGATGCCACCCAAGAAGAGCTGGAAGAACATTTCTAATCTGTCTGGCGGCGAAAAGGTGCGTCGTGTGACTGTACGGTGTTGCAAGAGGGACTGACGTGGCTTGTGATGCGTAGACGCTAAGTTCGCTCGCGCTCGTGTTTGCGCTCCACGTCTTCAAGGTACGATCCACGATTTTGAATTTTTTTCCTTGGTTGATCCGCTCGGGCAGCCAACCCCTCTGTACTTTATGGACGAGATCGACGCTGCGCTCGATTTCCGGAACGTGTCCATCGTGGCTAATTACATCAAGGATCGGACCAAAAATGCCCAGTTCATCATCATCTCACTGAGGTAAGTCGAGCTCCTTGTGTCCTTTTTACCGAACCTGAGCACGGTATGGTAGAAACGACATGTTTGAACTGAGCCATCGACTGATCGGCATTTACAAGACTGCGAACGTGACCCAAAGTAGGGCCCCAACCTTGTTTCACCCCGGGCATGTGTACTCACACCATACTAGGTGTCGCGATCGACAATCACATTCTCGTCCCGACCAAGACCGTGGCACCAGTCACGACGTCTACCACATGACACGAGTCTATGCTCTGTTGTACGCGTGTGCATCTAGTGTTTTTTTTTTTCTTTTCTTTCTGTTCCTTGCCTCTGTACTGCTAGATGGTTTGTATGGCTGTAATGATACCCGAATCGAGATCATGGTTGGAATGCTACCTCAGGTACTAGTTTCCCTTGCTCGCGACATACATCTGCAACAGATCGCCAAGCGTGCGGGTTTTTCCTTCCGAGGTGAACGTGTGCGTCACCGTGCCTGTTTCTGTTAGCCATGGAGGATGCTCGGCGCAATTGTCTGTGGGGAGCACCAGTCCGGGTTCGGCGGTGAACCAGGGATGGCGAAGCGCCTCGGCGGCACGCAGCCGGCGAGCGGGCTCGTACACGAGAAAGCGGTGGACGAGGTCGAGTGGGGAGGGTGCTGGGTCGGGGTCGGGCGTGTGCGTGCGCGTGTCGAGGGGGACGTCCGAGGACGACGACAGGGGGAGGTTTGGGAGGCGGGTGGCCAGGTCGACAGCGTCGGCACTGACAAAGGCGAGTTTGCCTGCGTCCGGGAGGGACAAGAAGGACTTGGGCACACGTGAGCGTCAAGCGCGAGGACGGCGGGGGAGGGGAGGGGGGAAGAGGGGGGAACGTACCGGCCACGTGTGCTGGGTGGGCGTACCGCGCACCTTGAAGATGCTCCAAGCGAGGCCGATCTCGCCGCGTGTGCCGTTGAAGAGGGTCGTGCGCGTCCAACGGCCGGTCGGGATGCCTGGGCGTGGGCGTGTGCTTCGGGGGATGACGAACGGGGTGGGGGGCGGCGTCGGGGGGCGTGGTGCGGCGCTCGACTCGGAGCCGGCGTCGGAGGAGCGCTCGAGGGCGAGGTCGTCGTCGTCGTCCGCGTCGTCGTCGGTGTGTAGACGGAGCGCGGTGAAGAACTCGGCAAGGGTGGCGCCGAGACTCCATGCGTCGATGGCGAAGGCGTCGTACGTCCGCGCGCCGAAAAGCAGCTCCGGGGCGCGGTAGGGGCTGCGTGTCCGCTGTGCGTCAGGGCGCGCATACACACAAGGGGGGAGGGGAGCACACGGGGGACGCACCCCGTCGAGACCTCGAAATACATGCGTGCGGGGGACTCGGGCCAGAGGTCGTGCGCGCTCGCGGTGGAGTCGTCGTTGGCTGGGAAGGCGATGCCAAAGTCGATGAGCTGGACGCGGCCGGAGGGGGCGAGGAGGACGTTGGAGGGCTTGATGTCGCGGTGTGCGATTTGGACGTGTGCGCTGTGGAGGTAGGTCACTGCGTGGAGGAGCTGGAAGATGATGGCCTTGGCGAGGACGACAAAGTGGGCGTGGCGGGGGGTGGCTGGCGCGGACGAGGGGGTGATCGCAAAGGCAAGGATAGGGTGCGGGGAGAAGCGGGAGGACTGGAGGAGCTCGTCGAGGGCGTGGGGGATGTACGGCATCCAAAAGCACAGGGTTTGGGTGCGCGGGGAGAGTTCGTGTCTGATCAGCGGGACGATCTGAGGCGGGCGCGCGAGTGGGTCAACGGGCATCGTCGTCTGGTGTGGGGACGTACGTTTGGATGGGCGAGGGAGGCAAGGAGACGGGCTTCCTTGACGATGTCGTGGGGTGCGTTGGCGTGCGCCGTGGAGGAGGTCTTGACGGCGACGCAGCGGGGGCCATCGTCGACGCGGAACACGGTGGACGTTGGCCGTTCGGATACGATGTCCTGCGAGGATCAGTGCGCGGACTCGGATTAGGCGTGGCCACCCACAGCGTCGTCGAGGTCCATCGTCAAGCTGGATCGCACGGTCACTCTTGATCAGGTTCGACCATGGCTGTGGACGACGCGCTCCGGACGCTCCTCAGTGCGTGCCCCCCCCCCGCCATCGCTGGTCCGACTGATCGCGGTTCGTAGACAAACAGCTGCTCGCGGCCGCCCGACAAGACGGCAATGTCGAGGAACTCTTGACGAGCGACGAGTACAGGGACCGACAAGACAACTTTCTCTTCGACGTCAACTGCACCGACATGTACGTCCCCCACCTCCCCCGCGCGAGCCCGCTCAACCCTGCCTTTAGATCAGGAAACACACGTTCGCACCCCCGTTCTTGTCCTGCCATCCGTGTGTCGCTGATATGCCATCTGCCCATCAGCTCTGCATCTCGCGTACGTAGCCCGTCCCGCCCTTTTTGCATCATCTGCGTGCTCAACGTGCACTATCACAGCGTCCTGAGCGGTTCCGTCGACAACGTCGACCTCCTCATCGAAGCGGACGGCTGTGACGTCGATCCCCAGAATGCCGCGGGCGACACACCGCTCCACCTCGCCGTCCAGATCCACGATCAGGATGTCCGTCACGCGATCGTGTCGGCGCTCGTCGAGACGGCCGGTGCAGTCGATTCGTGCGTGCATTCTCACCTGCGAGCGGATGGCACGTCTTGACCGCCGTCAGCATCCGGACGAGGAACAGGGCAGGTCAGACGCCAAACGAGCTGTCGCGCATTTACTTTCCAAACGATGCGGCGGTGATGTCGTGGACGACCCCGCCCGCACGGCAAGTGAGTGCCCTCGTCGACGAGGACGATATCGCAAGCGGTGAGTCGACTGAGGCGTCGTCGCTGTGTGTGCTGATGTACGTGCCCGAAGACGGTGAGACCTGAGTGACTGTAGGAGGGCTCTCGGTACACGCTTAGTAGAACACTACATTGTAGTCGTGGGAAACCAAATACAAGGAGTGGCTGATCCTTGACCACCACCCGCCAGATGCCAACACCCCACAACCCGTTTTCGTTCGATGACGGTGTCAACGACGACGACGAAGGAGGCTGGCAGGAAATGCCTGTCGTCAAGGACGACGGGCTCGCAAGCGGCCTCGACGAAGAGGACCGACGCAAATACCACTACGCC
>JBBPNQ010000911.1:0-10904 GCA_038090975.1 Boletellus pseudochrysenteroides
GGTCAAAGAAGCCTCTTTGTGTAAGCCAGGTTTGACAATCTTAGGGCCATTTACCTCACTTCATTTAGTGTGGGTTCGAGTACAACCAGAGAAGGAGGAAAGGCCCCCTCAAAGTGAGATGGAAGAACTTCCAATCCTGGAGGGGGAGAGAGCCCTGCTACATCCGGAATTGAGGCACTTGTCACAAGCAGGCATCTGAATGCGCCATACACTCATGCCTGTGATTGCCATGGGTGTGGAGGAGCTCACAGACGCCCCGAGTGTCCAAAGTCGAAGCCTCAATCAGGTGCTCAGTCCCTAAGGGGTGAGAAGTTTAGGAGACATTTCATCTGGGATCCAGCTGCAGCGGTCAGAAGCAGGACTGTGCGCTGAACTGAGTTCACTGAGCCACTCCCATCTCCCACTGCTCCCAAGTATAACAATGTTGAGGCCCTGACTACCATTCAATTGTATCCACATCTGTTCCGCATCACGAACCCTATTAATGTAGACCGCTTTGTGGCAGATCAAATGGGTTGTCTCATATAAGCTCCAAGAGACATGTGGATTACTGCAATGTCTTTGGTGGTTGTTCCTCTCAGCGCATCTGGCATGCTTTCATGTCCCTAGTCATCTGGACCACTGTCATGAAGTTCCTAATGCACTTCCTTTACATTTCTATGTCAATGACTTTTTTCTGCCCGGAGAAAGGGCAATATGCTCTTCAATAGGTGCTACAGGAAGGCTTTCAGCACATTGCTGGTCACCTCAACTGGGCACTCAGTGTGTCCCTTTATTCAGGATTGTGTTGGGGACAGAGGATTCCAGCTGAGAAATGTGGAAGACCAGATGTATGGACTTCATAGAGTCAGGGAGTCAGAGGTTAAAGGAATGGGTTCTTGCCTTTGTGATTATTTCATAAGGCCCAAGGTTCTTTTCAGAGAGCTTCTTGGAGGGTCTGGTAGAGCAGAAGTACTTTGCCTTTATGAATACTCAGTCACCAACTTGGAAGTCTGGTGTCAGAGTTTGTCTGGTGTCCACTGGACCTTGTTATTGCATTGTGCAGCAGCCATCTCTTCACAAAGGAATTCGTGGAGGGAATCGAGGTCGACAGAGTATTCCCAGGCTCGGGTGGAGGTAAGATCCTGTCCAGGGTGTACTGATAAGTTTGGATGGTAACCCTTATTAGCGAAGAATAGGAAGACTCCAGTAGTAGCACCCAGAGCATTATTGTAAAGAACTCTACCAGGGGCAGGAGTTTGTACCAGTTATCTTGCTGGTAATTACATTAGATCCAGAGGTATTGTTCCAGGGTCTGGTTCATTCAATTGGTCTGTCCATCTCCTTCCGGATGATAACCAGAGGTGAAGTGGAGTCAGATGTTCAGGGCTTTTTCTAATGAACAGAAGAAATGGGATACAAACTTGGAACCTCTGTCAGAGGTGATGTGAGAGGGAACTCCATGCTTAGAAAAGATGTGGAGGAGGAAGAGCTTTGTGAGCTCTGGAGATGTGATTGTATCATGCATAGGGATAAAAATGCACTGTTTGGATAGTCAATCTACTACCACTAATATGCAGGTATATCTGGATGACATGGGGAGTTGTTAAATGAAGTCCATGAAGATGGAGTTCCATGGCTTCTTCAGGATGGGGAGCTGCTTCAGCAATCTGTATGGCCAGTGTCTCAGAACTTTCACATGGGCACAGGAGGTATAGGAGGACATGTAGTCCTTGACAAATGTCCTAATTCCTGGCCAGGTATATTTGCAGCAAATGAGTTTCAAGGTTCAGTTTTGTCCAAAATGTCTGGAGGGGGGATGGTCATGTTTATACCGGAGAACCTGGAGATGGAGGTCTTCGGAGTTTGGTACAAACATTCAACCATCTAAAGGGAGGAATCCATTGGAATCCATAACCATCATGAGTCAGATGGTTCAGGGGTGGACAAGTGGATTGCACCCAATGGGTCACAGGAAAGAGCAGAGAGGATGTCTTTATGCAGGTTTTCTTCCTTGAAGAGTGTACCAGCCTGGAGTACTGGAGTCGCGAGGTATGTCACCCAGAGGGACGCAGCAAGCTGTTCCTGTGTAAAGACAGGGTGGAAATTCTGAGGATCTCCCTCTTTGGGAGAGACATCCTAGTGTCTAGTAAGGGCATCTGGCTTTGCGCCAAGTTTTCCAGGTCGGAAATGAATGATCACGTTAAATTGGAAGAGGATCTCTGACCAGTGGGCTTGCTGGTGAGTCAGGAGTTTAGAAGTTATGAAATATTCTGAGTTCTTGTGGTCTGTGATGATGTTAACCAGAGTTGCAGAGCTTCAAGGTGGTGCCGCCATGATCAGAATGATTCATGGATGGCGAGGAGTTCCTTGTCATGGGTATCATAGTTGAGCTCCAGAATGGACAAAGTCTGGAAGTCAAAAGCAACTGGCCGGATCTCATCATCCAGACAATGGATCAAGAGAATTTCAGTGATGGCATAGTTGGAGGCGTCTGTTTCTACGATCAGTGGAGCATCAGGGTCCCAGTGAGTAAGGATCAGAGTGGAAGTGAAGGCTTCCTTGAGTTTCCAGGAGGCAGAATGGCAGTCATTACCAAAGGCCCATGGAACATCTTTATTGGGAGTAGTTGGCAATGAAACCCCAGTAGAAATTTGCGAAACCCAGGAAGGACTGGATGTCCTTGATCTTCCGAGGTTCCGGCCAATCTTGGATGGCCTTGACCTTCTCGGAGGACATTGTAAGGCCAGAGGGAGATAGGAGGTATCTGAGGTATTCGGTGGAGTCCGTATGGAACTCACATTTCTCCGGCTTTGCATACAGCCCATGTTTCTGTAGTCTGTGGAGGACTTTGCAGATATGCTCTTTGTGAGAGGACTTGTCTGCAAAGAAAATGAGGATATCGCCCAGGCAAACAATCACACTGACATCAAGGAGATCTGCAATGATAGTGTTTACGAACCGCTGGAATGCTGCAGGGGTTTCATAAGTCCGAATGGCATTCCCAGCCACTTTGTAGGAGCCACAGAGCGTCCAGAAGGATGTTTTTTATTCATCTCCCTTGTGGATGTGGACTAGGTGGTAGGCATGCTGAAGGTCAATTTTCACATAGATCTGGGCTCAGATCGGAGTGTCTAGAAGATTGGAAATGCAGGGTAGCAGATAGCAGTCTTTCTTTGTGATCTTGTTCAGGCATCTGAAGTCGACACAAAGGTGGAGTGACCCATTCTTTTTGTGGACAAACATGACTGGAGTGGCATAAACGGAGGAGGAAGGGCAGATAAAGCCCATAGTGAGATGTTCATTGAGGAATGGAAGTAGGTGGTTTCCAGAGGGGAGGCACCTTCTTCCAAATCGATCTTTAGATCATGTTCTCAGTGCAGAGCAAGGATGGAGGCCTTGCTTATGCTGAAAACGTCTGTGAAACCATGATACTCTGGAGGTATCCCAGAGAGATCAATGGGATCCAGAGTGGTGGAAGAGGCATGGAGTTTGCTCTTACCAGGGTGAAGTTGGAGGCTAAATTGGATAGACCCTTCAAGGTGACATGCAAGCATTAAAGCAAGTGCACTGATGATTACAATTGCAGGAACCTGTTTAAATAGTGTCAGCTAAAGTCTAGATTAAAGGTCTGGATAAGATAAGATAAAAATAATACCAAGAAATATCTGATCTGATGGGGGCTAATATTGATCGACATCTATATTCTCATCACTTCTCCTCACTGGTTATGTTGGGAATTGAATAAGCTTTAGCATTTTCCTACCTTCCAGAAACTTAAGTTTCCCTAAGTTCATTGTCAAGATGTCGGTGAATTGAGTATTTGTAGTGACATAGAAAAGTTCTACATCACCAAACTCAACAGCTTTGCAAATATAATGATTAGGAATGCAAATGTGCTTTGTACAATCTTTTCGTGTGGGATTGGATGCTAAAGATAGCTCCTTGATTATCCACGCACATAGGTATGCACCATAGCTGAATTTTGATTTCTCCAGACAAATTGGTGATTCACTGTAATTGTTTAGTGCATTCAGTCATTCCACAATATTCAGCTTTGTAGATGACAGTCGAACACATTTCTGTCGTCTGAAAAGCCAAGAGACTATTCTGTTAGCAAGAAATATTGCATAGCCTGTAGTTGAGCGAGATGTTTTGACATCACCTGCCCGGTCAGTATCTGAATAAGCAATAAGTCCAGATTCTGTTTTAGGAGCAGAATACTTTATGCAGAGATTCTCAGAGTGAGAAAGATAGCATATCATCTGCATTGCCTTTTGCATATGTTCTTCTGTAGGATTGGAAGAGAACTGTGACATTTTGATTACAGCATATGCAATGTCTGGTCTGGTTCCAAGCTTAATAATATATAGCAAGGATCCAATGACTGATTGATAACGACTTTGAAGAGAAGGATTCTCTTTCCCATCATTAGGATGTCGAATATATCAAGTAGGAAGAGGGACAGAAGTATCCTTGCAATTTTCCTGACCAAAACGCTTATCAACCTTAGAAGTGTATTTGATTTGATCAAGGATTAAAGTTCTGGATTTAAGATTTCTCATAATGCACATGCCAAGATATTCTTTTGCTTTGCCGAAATCGCAAGATTCCCATTTCTTCATGAACTGTTTCTTGTGAGAAAGAACAAGTCCCCTGTTGCTACCAATGAAAAGAGCATCATCAAAGTAGATAACAATTATAACAATGTCATTGCCAATAAACTTAACACAAACACCAGAGTCTGTGGTGCATCTCTTGAAGCCAAAGCTAACAAGACTTTGTGAAGCAGTTTGTTCCATTGAAGGGCTGCTGCTTAAGGCTATAGATTGCCTTGTGTAGTAGACAGACCTTGAATTCCAGGACCGGAATTACGATGCCTTCTGGTTGGACAATATAAGATTTCTTCATCTAATTCACCAAAAAGAAAAGCTGTTTTGACATCTAGTGCCTCAATTTCCCAATCATAAAGTGCTGCTAGTGCAAGGACCAGTCGAACAGTTTCAAACCTCGCAAAAGGTGAGAAGGTTTCTTTGTAATCTATTCCAAAGATCTGTGTGAAGCCTTTTGCAACAAAGCGAGCTTTCACACGATTGCCAGATTGTATGGAAAAGACCCCTCTCCCTTGGACAGGTTGACAACCTTTAGGTAGAGTGACTATGTGTCTATTATACAAATGTACAGAGGTCTCTATAGCGTCTTGCCAGAACACTTTAGGAAGGCTGGCATGATGGCACATGGCTTCTGCGTTTTCTAATATGATTCTATTAAATCTCTCAGCATGATCATTCTGTTGTGGTTTGTGGGGAACAGAAGTCTGGTGTGTAGCACTGCGGGAAGTGAGGAATGGTTGAAATTCCTTTCCCATATATTCCTCCACCACAGTCCAAATGTAGAGAGGTGAGCATGTGACCAGTGAAGGTCTCAGCCCAAGTAACCATATGTCAGAAATGCTATGCAAAATCCAACTTGACCCAGAAGGAGAGTAGGGCATATCCAGAGAAATCATCGATGAATGTGAGAATGAACCATGCACGTGAACATGGTTCTACTGGAAAATGACCAACAAGATCTGTGTGAACCAAAGCAAGAGGGTAAGGAGCCCGCTTATCTGAGGATGAAAAAGAGCGATCAGGCATCTTACCAACCAGACAACCCCAGCATGGAGGAAGGTCAGAAGGTAGAGATAAAGAAGGAACACCCGACAGATTGGCAAAGGCTTGACAAAGAGCATTTCGACAAGTATGACCAAAATGTTGATGCCAGATCTGATAAGAATGATCATTTGCAAGAGAGGTTACAAGTTTCACCATAGGAGTAATCTGTTTTGACTGAAACCAATGGAGATTGTTAGCAGGTGACAAAGGAGTAGCCTGTATCACCATGCATCCTTTCTTGTTCCAGAAGAAGGATCCTCGATTGTTTTCTCACAGCAAAAGGCGTGGCAAGTCATCTGTGAGATGGATAGAAGGCAAAGATTTGATTCAGGGGCAAACCATATTTCTTTCAGAGTTAAGACAGGAGCGTCAAATCCGGCATCATCCTGGTGTAGTAGTACTGTTCCAGGGCCATGCATGGACACAGTAAATCCATTAGCAACGGAAGCTATCTGTTTGGGAGGCCTAGATGGACAAAGTCATCTATGAATGGTGGTAAGTGATCAGTACAACCACTATTGATCATCCAATGAGAATGGTTAAAGGTTGATTTGGTAGAATCACCCTGGAGCATATTTGCTCCAATGGAAAACAAAAGATATTCATTGTGAACATTGTCATATACAAGATCATTAGGATCTACTCCCTCTGTAGCTAAGTCCATAGCTAGAGCCAAATCATATTCTTCCTGTGTTGTCCAATGAGGATCAGGAGTGATGTAGGAGTAATCCATGGCCCACACATTGGTATGATACATAGTGTCTGAAACTAGTCTGCCAAGAGATAAAGTCTGTTTCTTCTTTCCTTTCTTGTCTCACTTATGGAGAGTTGGTTCTCATTCAGGATGAATGATAGATTGTTCTAGAATGAAAGGTTCCGGTTGTGCTTCCCGAATAAGCAGTATCTCTCATCTTGTAGATGGTCCAGCTCCTTCTTTAGAGACATCAGATGGAGCGAGGTTGAAAGGAAGGTGAATTCATTGCATTATCCATACCTGTGCCCATCTCTGCATCTTTGTCCATGGTACCTGGCTGCCAGATATCAAAATCAGTACCTTCAGTGATTTCTTCAATGTGAGCCATATTGCCAATCTTGACATGCTCATTATCATAATGAGACCATGCAGCTTTGCTGAACTCATGGTCAGTGCTTCCCCAAGCTGTTTCAGTTGCTTCATTTAGCTCAACATCCTTAGAGATAACTTCATGTAGAAAACCTTCTCCCTCAATGACATTAGCCTGAGGAGCCTATCCTTTGCCTTTTCCTTTTCCTTTACCCTTGTTTGCCTGTCGCAACTCGAATCCTTTGTGATGGTGTACCTTGTTCTTTTGTTGAACAGAGGTACAAGGGCATCTCTGCTGAAACCCTTGTTGGCTTGGCTGTAACTGGTATGCTTGGACCTGGTGGGTACAAGCATAGACTTGAACTTCAGGGACTAAGTGAAGGCTCACTACACCGAGTGTTTCCCTGTCAAGGGAAACTGGGGATGGAGGTTTGCTTGGGTCAAGCATTGAAAGCAAGGGAGTTCCCAACTGAAGGGACAAAGGTCAAGGATGCCCTAGGTGGATGTCCTAGCAGCGATTGAGGGAGGGCTGGGTTGCCTGGACAAAGGAGACAAGACTAGGGTTAGATTTCAAGTAGAACTAGGTTAAAGTACAACTCAGTGCTACAAGGGTATTTATACCCTAGCCAGGGAATGTCTTGGAAAATGAAAGAAGGTCAAAGAAACATAAGGAAGTGAGAGAGTGCAAAGGTAGTGGATGAGAGAGTAAGCAAGATTACTACAGAGAAGAAAAATAGGCATAATGATGTGACAGTATTGGATGGGAGAGTAAGCATGATTACAAGGCAAATGGAACATTGTAGAATGTTTAGAAAACTTGGACCTTCTTGCCTCATACAGGGAATGAATTTGGACAAAATGAAAGCATACTTCTATGATATGCAGATTAATGAGATGAAGGTGTCAGGAAAAGAGTTTGGAGCTTGATTAAACCAGGTGATCAGGCTCCCAAAGGACAAATTCTGCACATATGTAATATGAACATGGTAGAACAAGGACCAAGTAGTCCTGGTAGTCATTTTGTTGCTCTAAGTGTGAAAGATACCAGGAAAGGACAAAGTAATGAAAGTAGTTCTATCACTGAGACCAGGTCCCTAGATGGGCTTGCTGCATGAGAATGCAGGCTTAATTCGGTCATATCCGATAAAAATATTACATCTACAAGAGAAACCCCAGAGTGGATCTATATAAGGTCCTTTAACATCAAAAATGAAGTGCTGGTGGATATAAATGTATGCCCTGCCACTAATAAGGAGAAACCCATTCCCTGCAAAGCACTGCTGGACAGTGGGGCTAATGGGGTATTCATACACCAAGATTGGGTAAAGAAAAGAAAGATCCCCATCACTAAAGTTGAACAGCCACCCCACGTGTATAACATAGATGGCATCCATAACTCTGCCAGAACCATTACCCATAAGGCAGAATTAATAATAGAATACCAAGGGCATAGGGAACATGTGATGGCTGAAGTCACCAATCTAGGATATAACAAACTGATCCTAGAACATATATGGCTACAAAAGCATAACCCAGAAATCAATTAGAATAAGGGCATGGTAAGGATGACCAGATGTCCAAAAATGTGCTACCTCCTCTCAGACAGGGCTATATTCCTACAATCCCTTGAGGAACAGAAGCTCACCAATGCCCCATACACCTATGTTAAATCAAGGCATTGAAAAAGGAAAAACCTACAGATCTCTCATTGGAAGAACAAATTCCTAAAGAATACCATGAGTATCTTGACATCTTCTCCAAGAAAGCTTTTGAACACCTTCCCTTGAGGAAGCTCTGGGACCATGCCATAGATTTAAAGGAAGGCTTTGTACTGAAAAAAGGATGGATCTTTCCACTATCTGTAGAGAAACAAAAAAGGAGGTATTAGATTTTGTAGATGAGCAACTTCACAAAGGGTACATCTGACCTTCGAAATCCCCCCAAGCATTGCCAGTCTTCTTCACACCCAAAAAGGATGGCAAGAAGCGAATGGTACAGAATTACCATTACCTCAATGAGTGGATGGTTAAAAATAAATACCCTTTATCCCTGATTTCCCAATTGGTCAACAAAGTCAAGAGCTCCAGTTGGTTCACCAAGATTGACTTAAGATGGGAGTACAATAATAATCATGTGAAAGAAGGTGATGAATGGAAAGGAGCCTTCATCTGCCATTGAGGGAGCTTCAGACCCACAGTCATGTTCTTTCGACAGTCTAACTTGCCCACTACATTTTAAACAATGATGAATGAGATCTTTGCCAATATGGACAATTCTGTGGTGGTCTACATTGATGACCTAATGATCTTCACAAATGGAACACAAGAGGAACATGCTGACATTATCAAAGAAGTACTGCAGCAGCTACAGGAAAACAACCTATTTGTTAAACCAGAGAAATGCTCCTTCTTTGTAAAAGAGGTTGAATTCCTGGGAATGATTGTGTCCCAGGAAGGCATCAAGACAGAATAAGATAAGGTCAAGGCAATAATAGAATGGCTCACACTGCACAATGTCTGAGGAGTTTGCAGTTTTCTCAGTCTAGCCAACTTCTACTGACAATTCATCAAAGATTTCTTACAGTTGAGTCAACCCCTCAATGACCTCACCAAAAAGGACCAACCATGGGTATGGTCTGAAAGAGAAAACACTGCCTTTGAGCAACTAAAGGAACAGGTTACCACAGCACCAATACTCACATACCCAGACAATGACCAACACTTCTGCCTGGAAACTGATGCCTTAGATTTTGCTACAGGAGGTGTATTATCAATTGAGAAGGAGGGAAGGTGGCACCCAGTAGTCTTCTCCTTCCACACCATGACACCAGAGTAACAGAACTACCCCACTGCAGATAAGAAAATATTAGCAATTATCCTTGCACTAGAGCAATGGTATCACTACCTCAAAGGGGCAAGGTTCTGATTTGAAATCTGGACAGACCATGCCAACCTCCAGTACTTCATGGTAAAACAAGGCCTGAATCAGAGACAGGCCAGGTGGGCCTAATACTTGTTCCAATTTGATTACCTTATAGTCAAAACACCCAGAATGTCCATGGGAAAGGCTAACACCCTCTCACACCAAGAAGATCATGTCATTGTTATCAAACAGGACAATACCCAGGTTCAGATTCTTCCAGCCAAAAGAATCTAAGGCACCAATGTCACTCAGGTCCATTGGTCCAAGGAGCAAATACTACAAAGGGTAAAGGAAGCCCAGAAGGAGGATCCATCCCATGGGACAATGTTCAACACCAATGGCCTAGAGTGAATAAAAGAAAAGATCCTGGTACCTGATGTTAGCACCCTCTGGCAAGACATCATAACACAGTACCATGACTCACCAGTGATACACGACAGCATACCTCAAGTATCTTTTAGGAACCTTGATGAGCAGGACACTCATGGAGAGGTACAACTCAGCTCGTCTTTGGTAAAGCAAAAGGTTTAGCTAGGTGGATGGAGGACTAATGACCCACTTGAAGGGTTCCTGAGGCAAAATGTGGTCTTAGGTAGAGGCAAATGACTTTGAGGCTTGAGGGTGACGAAGAGACTAAGTGGAGACTTGAGAGTACACTTAGATTGTGTAGATCAAGGATGAGGAATAAAGTACAGGGCAGCTAGGTATATATCCCAAGGAACATGTAAGTGTGGAATCCCATGGAAGACAATGGAATCAGATGGATGACTAAGTAACTATGATAGAAGTTACTGTGGAGAAGGCTGTCCAAAGAAAGACAAGAGAGAGAAAACTAAAGAAAGAAGGTGTCTACCCGTGAGCCACTCAAGATAAGGAGAAAGTAAATGTCATCGTAAAATTACATGCCAGGAATAGGGGAACAACGAGGCAGGAGTACGGAAAAGAGAAGGACGCCAGAAAAGAGGAGATAAATTGTAACAACATATGACAGTGCTACACATGGTCAAGGATGACCAAACAAATTGAGGAATACACAGCACAGTATGATCACTGTGCCAGGATAAAACCCTCAAACAACGCACCACCAGGCTTACTTCAGCCCCTTCTCATACCCCAGACATCCTGGGAAGATATATCTGCAGACTATATCACAGACTTCCTGTAAGCGACCGCTTAATCCCGTACGGGACTAGGGTCACCGACCGTAGAACTAGTGAGGAGAGTGGGGCAAGGGATCAAGGGGGAATTCCCACAAGAACTTGACTAGAGTTCTTGGGGCGATG
>JBBPNQ010000912.1:0-10895 GCA_038090975.1 Boletellus pseudochrysenteroides
CCCGTGGGAAACCGTTTGCCAACCTTAACCTTGTATTGTCGTCACCAAGACTACATGGCTCAACTCGTTCGCAGCGCCAAGTCTGGGAGCGACTGGACGGCCAATGAGCTTGCTGCGTACAACATCACAGTTGTCTACCAAGGGTTTGCTACCTTCTTCGAGATGCCCAGTCTCCCCCAGCCTGCCATAAACCCCAACTTTTTCACTACTCTGCATCACACTGACGCCCCCGATGACGACACCTACAGGCTCCTCAGGAACCTGGATCTCGCCATGGTTCCTGTGTCAGCGGAAGAGTCTGCTGTCGACGATTTCGCCGTGGTCCTGTTGCGTGCACTTGGTTACGAACCGAGAGGAAGGACGTTGAGGACCAGGAAAGACGTGTCCCTCCTTATATGTGGCGAGAACAAGCATGCTTCAGCCGACGTGTGCCCTCATCGACGAACAAGAAATCCTGCTCCTTGTACAGGAAGACAAACGATACATGGCTGATGGAGATCCCGAGTCAGGACTCGTCGCAAAGGCCATCGCGGCATTCGCCATCAACAATCGAACGCGCGTGCTGACCTTGGGCTTACCCCCCCTGCCATCAAAGGCCATCGCCGGCATCACTCTGAAGGGCACTGGCACCCGTCTTCTACAAAATCGCGGTTTCAGCAGAACTCGTGACCGCTGTTGGCGGGGGTGCGTATCCCGAAACACCGACCATCGTCTACGCACACCTGCCCGTTGTCCCCAAGACCCCATCGTCGTTGGAGTGAGGGTATGACACCACTAGACAATAGACAGAGCATCCTGTTTTGTTATGAAGCGTTCAAAAGATTTGTAAATTAGGTACCAGAACTCGACCATCACTCACGGGACAATCGTAAGTGAAACGCGCTCTCGAATGCGGTACGCAGGCCCGAGCACTGTCTGGTGACCGACCAACCATGACTCCGTTGTCAGCACATGATAAAATGAAGAAAAGATAACCAGGATGCGGGCCGATATTCATGATACACCGAGATGGGGAGGACATGACTAACTGCAGGGACGAGCACAAGGAAGAGGTAGCTAAGATAAAAGGAAAGAATCGAGAGTTTGTTTAACAAAAGAAGGCGTCCAGGGAAGTGCCACTTGAGAGTTGGTGCCAGTGGAAATCGGAGTGTTCCCGGCCTGCACGTGACACCACCTCAAAAGGATGCGCGGCCAGTCTTCGTCGGTTTGTTCAACGCACTCAGTCAAATTACAGACCATGTCCTTCACGGTGGTTTGTGCCAAAGTAGGGCGGAGAAGGTCGTCTTTGGGGCACGTCTCAGTGCCATTGCATCTGTGCGTCGTGTGTAGGCTGAGATGCAGGCCGGTGGTTCCTACATATCCTGTTTTTGCCGCATTTCTGCAATCCAAGTCACTGGTGTTGTACTAGCCCATCGGAATGGCTTGGTGCGATCTACTTGCGTTTCGAATTGGCCTGGCTGGTTTCGTGATGTCATGACAGTGGCCCCCCCTATGTGAGCCCCACCTCCAGCCGCTCAACACACCACACCAGACAGACATGACCGGACCAGATCGTCGCTCGGGCGCCATGATGTCCAAGGTGGGCAACCCCCAAATATACGAGGATCACGAACAGCGGTATGTCTCCTTTCTGCCTCCATCGACCGGCCGATCTCACCACACCGCGCCGGCCACGGCAGCACCTCCAAACAGACAGACCACAACCTGCCCAAGAAACACGTCCCTGATCAGTGGCACATCGATATCGACCAGCTGTGCGTTTCCTTGGCAATTGTCAACGTGCTCGGAAGTTGACCCAGCTGTATGTGTTTGCTAGCGACGAACGGGGGATCGGGGAGAGCATGGCAGAGGCACACCAGCGTTCCCTGGACGCCGCGCACGGACAGGGGTCGACAAGCCCTCGTGCGGACCCCAAGGTGGACCCTTTGGGACCGGCAACATTTCACGGCAACGAGCCGTCGAGGGGTGCAAAGATTGATGCAGAGATCATGGCTGAGGAACGGGAGGAGCTGAAGAGAAAGGGCAAGGCGTGAATGGTTTACACTGCAGACAAAGTTGCGAACACTGTGTACTATAGTCGGACCCGTCGTGTTCTGTTAGCTATGACTGTCTCAGCGAGAATCTGCATTGGGTTGTCTCTGTGGACCTACCTGATGGTAATCTAGAGTTCTTCTTCCTCTTCCTCTTCCTCCTCCTCCTCTTCCCCTGCTCGGGCAGCTTTCGCGGCCTTCTCCTTTCCTGCTTCCGTGTTCCCAACTGCATCTCGCCATGCCGTCAGCTCCCCTCCCACTTTTTCTCTCGCAGCAGCGATTGCCCTTCGCACCGCTTCGTAGTACTCCCTGATGTTCCCAGTCTTCTGAGCCTCGATCGCAAAAGCATGCGCACCATGGAGCGCGAGCGAGGGCGGCGAATTCGTGCTCTCCGGTGGAGATAGCGCATAGGACACCGTCAAGGTCGTCTGAGCAGCCATGATGGTTTGGGATAAAAGTGACCGACAGAGGCCATCGTATCTTATCGCGGACGTCACATCCAATGTGAATTCACAGCTCCGACCCGTCCAAAAAAAAAAACCTGCGACGTCCGGGCTTACTTTTCTGCTCATCCTTGTCCTCTCACCACTACACCGCGATGGTGGCGGTCCTTGTTCAATAACTTCCTCGCCTAGTAGTCACTCAGTCCCCCAACAAGATCTTAGCCATGGAGTCCCTCATACGGACGTTGTTCGTGCCCCTGATCCTATCGACCGGCTACGACACCCCCCGTTTCTCCGATCATAAATTCCGATGCGCTTTTCATGATCATACTGTTCACCATGGGATACACATGTGACTTCGTCGCATGCACAGCTATGCTTGCGGTCTCGTCCCTCGAGCATAACCCTGGGCTGGATGTCGCTGCAGCGCTGGGCGGCACGTTCATGATCGTCGGGGTTGCTTCTGAAGCACTTTCTAGTTCTAGTGTCGAGGCAATGATATGAGATATGGAGATCGGGTCGTGATATCTGATGGAGTAAATCATTGGTCAAAACTGGTTATTCCAAACATACTGCGAGACATGCACATCAAGGTCAAGACCAAAAAGATACAAGTTTGAGGGCAGGGTCAACAAAGAGAAAGGTAAAGGCATTCACACGATGGGCCCCTGAACCCTCTACCCATGTGTGCTCACCACCGGTCAAAGGCACATCATCTAGTCGACTCTCCTTCTGAACATGACCTTTGCATTCGGGTCAGGCATCATCGCCGACCCAATATGCAGCGTCTCCGGGCGTGTCGTGTTGGCCTCCAACTTGACGTCATACGTCATCACGACGTGAGCCAACATGGATTTCAACTCGCTTGCAGCAAAGAACCGTCCCGGGCTGACACGCCGTCAGCGACTTCTCATGATCATTGGAGAAAAAAAGGAAAGGGACGTACCACGCGTGTCGACCATGTCCAAAGGCCAAATACTCGGTCGTTGTCGAGACAAACCGATGCCCCATATCCTCCTCGCCCTCTTGACGCAGGTCGGAAAATCGAAAGGGCTCGAATGCGTGTGCATTTGGGTAGAACACGTCGTCGTAGTGCACAGATCGAGTGGCTGTGGTGACATTGGTGCCTTTTGGTACAAACGTGCCGTCCGAGAACGTAAAGTCTTTCAGCGCCTTGCGCATCAGGCTCACTAGTGGGCCAAATGATCAAGTAGCTGACGCATCGATTGAATGCGGAGACACATACCTCCGGTGAAGCCTTCCATGCGTTCACATTCCTTGAGAAAGCTATCTACTTTCCGCATCCTTCCCAGCGAAGCTTTTGACCATCCCTCCTGAACAATGGTTTCAACCTCCTCGCGGAGCGGTTGGATGTATTGGGGACTGGCTGCAAGGTAGAAGAGCGCGTTAGTGAAGCTCTGTGGTGAGGTGTCAGTCAAGCAGGTCAGGGCTATAACATGAAATTCAATGCATACCGTGGAGGACGTCTATCCGAAACATCAACACATTTGAGCATCAAGTATGAGGAGATGTCATATGCACGCACCTGGATTGCGGCAAAATTGCAAGCCAATATACGAGCTGTCAATGCCTCTACCGTCAACTCTGGGCCCTCTGCTTCGTCCATCAACCATGATAGAAGGTCGTTCTATCCGAAAAAAAATTGTGAGTATGCATATCGTCTCCGCACGAGGTTGACCAACAGGCTTGTCGGCCCACTGATTTCCATATTCATTCAAGTATCGTTGACGTTCCTCAATTATTGGTCCAAGAAGCTTCCTTCCGCGCTCGTTGCTTTCAGTAACCTTCGTAAAGAGCCGAGCGGCCAATCTGTCACCGCGTTGGAAACCAGTGTTTGGACAGGCGGATGCAAGCGACCTACGGTTTCAGAAAGGTGGGAAATAACCTTATGATTAATCCTCCTGTGACGACATAGAGGGAGTACTGAATGCTGAGATCTATCCATTCGGGGTCACGGCCTAGAACAACTGGAGTCAAAGGCGGACAAACTGGCAGGCAACAAGTGGGCTCACACAATGAAAGCCCAACGAACACTCTGTTGCTCGTTCTGCAGATTACATTTTCCACGCTGCGGAGCGCCAGCACACTCTTCCATTCTGGGTGTTCCAGCACTCACAAATAGTGATCGCGAAATAAGAGCAAGATGCTCACCGTTGCCCCTGAGATCGAGAATGTCATCAAATGCGATAGTAATCTCATTCCTCATCTCTGGATACAATACACCAATATTCCGAGTCAGCTGTGAGCGCAGAATCGGAATATGATAGGGATTGTGGTGGATTTCAAGCCCCATTGTGAATTCGACCTGAAGTTCCTGTTCACCGGTGGCATTCAATACAAGTTAATATCGCTAGAACGAGAAGGTGACTCACATCATTGATGCCATGCAAAAAAGATAGCGTATCATCAGGAGCTCTCCGCAATTCTTCCACATGCTCGCGACTGCCAAGGACGACCATCCAGCGGTGGAGTACCGCAACCTTGAAGGGCGCTCTTTTATACTGAAACACGGTGAATGAGCGCGCGCGCAATGTGCAGAGCGCCAGACTTGCCTTGTCGTACCCTTCTTGAACAACATCGAGCCCATTGGTCAGATATGTTAAGCCAGCCCACCACGAGCCGAGCCAGCTGCTGGATCCAACCGTGGGTATCGCATCAAGCTGGAGAAGCGAACCGAACATGAGAGAGCGGTATTTAGGTTGGAACCTTGCTTTGATGACGCCCACCTTCGAAGACGGGAACAACTTGACGACGACGACGACGACAACTCCAAGGGTGACAGCAGCAGCTGCGAGGCTATAACCAGAGATGCCCACCGGTATTAGGTCGAGCAATCGGGAACTCATTGTGAGAGGCTTGGCTTTTCGATCCCATGGTCGTCCACTTTGACCTTAATAGTCCATGGACGGTGTCCGACCGTCGGACTCCTCCCCACAGATGCCGGTGACGTATAAAAGCTTCACCATGTAAACGGTATCTTGTGATCCTGCTCACACGACCACTTTGGGGGGAATGTGGGCCATTGGGAACAGGCCCTTGTAAGGGATAAGCCAAGGGGTTGAGACTGCTTTCAAGTGGTACACAACGACGGTCGGATCAAATTCCACGGCAAGTCCTTAAAGAGTATCGAAAGTCTATTATAATATTACCAAATTTCGATTAACTTACACGTAACTTTTGACTTGATATCTGCAACCGGCAACGGTTATTTCTCTCACCCTTGCTTCACTTTTTTGGCCATCTTTTCGGGCGTCAAGTGTTGATCGTCGCGAGGACCATCACTGCGGCCTGTGGCTCGCAGACGACGGAAAGAGTAAGAAAGGAGATCAGGTCGACGGAGTGAATCGTCGAAATGAACACAGTCAAGCGAGTATTGTCACCGACGCTTATCCGAAGACTCTGAAACATCTCGACACAATCAATCATATCATCATATCAGAGTCTCGACACTAAAACTAGAAAGTGCCCCAGAAGCGAGCCCCACGACCACAAAAGTGCCGCCCAGCGTCGCGGCGACATCCACGTCTTCTCGGCGCCCCTTCAGCCCAGGGTTATGCTCGAGGGACGAAACCGCAAGCATGGCTGTGCATGCGACAAAGCCATTCGTGAATCCCATAGTGAACAGTATACTCATGAAAAGGGTATCGGAATCTACGATCGGAGAAACAGGAGGGACTGTGACAGCTCGAGAGACATTGCAAAGAAGAATCAGGGGTACGAATAACGTCCGTATGAGAGACATGGCCAAGATCTTGTTGGCGGACCAGACGGCCATGCGAGGGGACGAACAGGTGTGCCGTCCAACAAGATCTCCGATGTTGAAAACCAAGAAGTGAACCGCGGTGAAGAGCAAAGAAGGGATCGCTGGATTTACGGATTGCACACGGACAGTGATCGCAGGATAGACAGCCTAATTAAAGACCTTATGAGTCTAAAGGAATTTACGACGATAGCGTATGCACTTACTAGAGTGACAGTATATACATACGCGATGGAGAACATGATAATCCAATTCTGTTTGATAATCAGATAAACGCGCGAGTTTGCCACCACCGGGATCCTTCTGCGGTCATCTGCGACCAATCCAGTGGGTTCGTCTGTGTCTTCTGCACCGCCGTGCTGTTTCACAGCACTGATGGCTGATTTATAAAAAGTTTGCCTCGTCAAGCATGTATAGGCAGCCAATGTTATGCCGAGAAACAAGGTGGAAACACCAAAGAAGATGCGCGCAGCTACTTCCTCGGCCTGATTATCTCCATCATACGCACTCACTATCTCCACCGAGGCCGTGGGTATCGCAGACAGACCCCCGAGAGAAATCACCGCGCTGACAACCTGCACAGCGCTGATCACAACGGAGATGGCGGCTTGCCCTGATAACGTACTCTGCAGGAACGATGGGCCGAGCAGGGCAGCCCGGGCGCAGACGGCTGCATATAAATAACTACTCGTGACTGCCAGAGATGCCGTGTTGAAGAGCGCAAACGAAAAGAATGCTGATGGTGTGCCTCGAATAAACGTGCTGAGACATAGAGATATGATCAGCAGGATCGCCGTGATGATGGATGTGAATATGCGGCGAGAGGGCGATGACTGCGGTATTTCGACGTGAGTGCTCCTTATCGCAACCATGCGATGGGATCCACGAACCTGTTTCGAAGTGATTGTGCAGTAAACCAAGCAGAATAGCTTGGTCACGGTGAATACACTGGACAAGTACGAGCTAAAGGTCGAGCGGAAGGGGGAGTCAGCCAGTCGGGACAAGAAAAACGGCGTCCCGCTAACTAGAACTGAGAAAAATCGTGAGGACTGGTTGAAGGCGGGGTAATTGTACACGGAATATCACCGTTCCATGGGAGTAGAATTGCACAACCTAGGAGGAAATATGTCCACCTTGATAGAGTCTCGGATGATATCCTTGTTGGGTGTAGATCGCCTGAATCCCCACTGACGCCGACTTCGTTGGTGTCAGAACAGTGGCCCTGCACGGGAGAAATGGCGTGATAGTTGGCAGGTGAGCGCATCATGTTGAGCCTGTTCCGACTCATATTCGGCTCAACGTCGACTCGGGCTCGCTTGCTTGCACAGGGGTCATTTTGATAAAGGCGTCGTAGGAATAACAGAGCCAAACAACGCTCAATCATGCGCGACCACGACCGCTCCCGCTCCCCAGAACGAGACGTTTCCCTCCCAGACGGAATCGCCCCCATCTCCGAGTCCGATTATTTTCTCAAAAACACAGAATTCAGAGTATGGCTCAAGGACGAAAAGGACAAGGTCTGTCGTGCGCGTGCCTCTACATCGTCAGACACGTTAAGCAAATGACAGTACTTTGATGAACTCTCGAGCGAGAGAGCGCGGAGGTGTGCATGTCACCGATTCACCCGTTCTACCGTCGGCGCCGTTGACGCGAGGACACGACCCGCAGTTATTTTCGCAAGTTTGTCCGGGCGTGGAACAAGGGGAGACTCTCTAGTGCGTTTGATACGATCACCTTCCCTTCAGAACGCCACGTTCATCTTGCTGACATACTTGAAAAGAGGGGTTGTATCACGATGCAGCAGCGATGGCCGGCTCCGCTCACAATCAAACTGCTTACAAGTGGAAGTTTGCTTCCAAGGCCTCGGGTGCAGATGTAGATGCATTGCGCGCCGCACGCGAGGACGTCGATTTGGCCACGTATCACCCCTCTGGGGATGATAGCGGTCATAATCGTAGTACCGGCGGCGGTCGTGTCATCGGACCCGCCCTCCCATCCGCGTCGGACCTCGTCCTCGCAAGAGAAGCCTTATCGGAGCAGCGTACCTCCGAGCGCGACCACAGACGAAAACGGGATCGTGCAGAGACAAAAGAACGTCTGGAAGACATGGTGGGCCCCAAACAAGTGGGCCGGGAGGGGATGCTGGAGAAGAAACGCGCGCGGAGAGAGAACGATCGTGCGTTTCGGGAAAAGGGCGACGATGGATTTGAAGCAGACGAACCGACGTTGCTTGGCGGCGGAGACAGTTTCAAAGACCAGTCTGTGCTTTGTTTCTCACCAAGTTGGTTACCGACGTCTACGACAGCATAGCACGACGGGATGCTGCCCGTAAGCGTTTCGAAGAGAAGCGTACCGCGACACGGGAAGACAAGGTGGCAACAGCGCGAGAACGTGCCGTTGCGATGCGCGAAAAAGACAAGGCGACCATGGATATGTTTCAGCAACTTGCTAAGCAACGGTTCGGATAGTTTTACACCCATTGTACATATTATCGTGAGTGCACCCCCATTCTGTCATCTTGCGCACTGTGCGTTGCCCATCTGTTCATAGGCTATGCAGTTTTGGGACTTCACGCCCATCGAGCCAGCCTTGACAAATAGCAGAACCATGCGCTTTTCTGGGCCTGAGAGGTAGATGGTGTCACTTTGGCTCCGAGACAGCATGACAGCGGCGTCCGCCTCACATGCTTGGATGTCGTGTAATCCCATGCTCTGTCATTAGGGTCTAATTCCTGTTCCTAGGCGGTGTTAGTGATCGCCTTTTTGTCGAGCATGTATCACGATGACTTACCCCAATGTCTTCGTCGGATAACGGGCACGCGAGGTATTCTTGGTAAATCGCGTCGCGCACCTCGGGGTTGGCCTCTTGAAAGGCCATGGTGATCTGGACCGCTGGTCTCAGCATGCGTACGCTTTTGTCTGAAAAGGGACGTGGGCTACCTGCATCGCGTCGTCACTGCGTTCGACCTGTCAATGCCATTCGCAGGAATCGTGAGTATAAGTTGGCCAAGCCTGCACGCGGAAACGGACGGACCAGGGTGCTCGTGTCGGACAACGCGACAGATATGGAATCAAGTGCGAGTACCGATTCACGCGTCTGTCATGCGTCGGTGTCAGTGATCTGTTTTGTTCTGTCGGGCGTCCCGGTATGATACGCCCGACGACTTACCCATGGCTGGTGGTGCGGTGTCGTTTCGAGGCCGAGGTCATCGAGCGCGGGTGAAGATGTGCTTGTTCGGACGCCCCGCGTCTCTGCCCCGCGCCTTCTTCTCTTGAACCTCTTCCACATGGGCGTGTAAATGTTCTAGGTCTTTTATGGCTGAACGGGGCCGGCGCAAATTGAACGATGGGCTTGTACGAGGGGAGGGGAGAGTGGAAAAAAAAAAAAAAAAAAAGAGGGACAAACGGGCGACTCAAACCCCGCAGGTTTCTACCCCCAGCCTGCCAGCGCGATCGAGCCATTCCCGGCGATCAAAATGATGATCACGCTGACACGTGCACGCGTCAAATGCGGGCTGAAACGAGTCCGAGGGTGTTTCCCTTTTTTGAACGCAGTGATATGAAATACATTTATCGTCAGGTAATCCGTTTCGCTACTAGTCGGCTTGCTTCCCCATCAAACTTGACCTCCGCGCGGGTTGAGACATTCCACCCTGAAACGCGCCCGGGTCAATTCGATCGGTATCGTCCATATACGCACACGCGACTCTCGCAAAATATTAGAGTGCCAGCGTCACCGCTCGAGTCAAATCGTGCATACCCAGTGAGCAAAGCGATGGTGCATGGAACGGGCCCACGCATACCACTCGTTGATAACGTGAATCCCCAAGCGTATTCAGTAAAGCCAAGTATCACCCTCTCGACAAAGAAACATGCACCCTTCAATCGTCGCCGTCGTATCGCATTCGAATATCCCAAAGGACCCCCCTAGCATTTATCCTCAGTCGCCGAACGGGGCACATGGCTTTTTGGTTGGAAGACAAGCACACCGTCACTTACTGGAGTGCATTGCGGCGCCCCGTCCATGTCATACTCGGTCTTTGCGTCGCCGCGTCCATGAAACACTGGATACCAGTGAGAACAGGGGAACGAACACGGGGTGGCGCACCGTCGTCAGTCTGGGAGGCGTTGATAAGGCGGACCTCCGAAACATGCTCAGCTTGCGCGCGCGATCGTCGTATGCGAGCTGTCCGTCCCTACCAGTACGCGCCGATAAACAAATCTGGCGGAAATATATAAATAAAATAGAACAGTCGTCAAGTCAACTGCCCATGCCCCGGTGGGTGTTCTTTCGTTTTGGAGATACCTCTTGAATAGTTGCACCGACCCATGCGACATCTCGAGACCTAGCATATCACTGTCGGTTACGGTGTCGAATCATATCAGGGTTGGGTGGACCTGAGAGGCCTGGCCTCGGGATAGCTGGTCACGACCAACGGCCCTAACATAACCTGGAAGAGATGACAAACGGTGTCCCAAATCAACAACAAGACCAGGAACTGCTGGGTGGCGGCCTAACGATCAAACTGGTGACAAAGTGAGCCAGGGCATGTGCGACAGTGGTCCAGGGCCCCGTGCCCGAGTGCAGCCAACAATCCGGGCACAGGCAGTACGGTCAACGTAGTTGAGCTTCGAGGCTAAG
>JBBPNQ010000913.1:0-10884 GCA_038090975.1 Boletellus pseudochrysenteroides
GTGGGGGATCTGCTTGTTCTTGGAGTCAGAGGGGTATAGGTCCTCTTTTGGATAGTTGGAGTCATCATCAGAGGGGTCACCTCCAGGACCATCTGATCTATCTGGAGGACTGCTGTTGTTGGATGGGGTGTGGACAGAGGGCTCTCTCAAGCAGTGGCTTTGTTGGAAGTGACAACTTGGTTGGGTGGTCTCATCATCATTGTCTTGGAGTTCAACAATGCATGCTCCCAGGGTTGGAGATAGTGGGGGAGAGCATGCCTGCAAGGTGGAGGATGCTGGAGTATGGTGCACAGAGAAACTCCAGAATTGGTCCATGAGTTCAGGACCTTGGTGACCACTTCCAAAAGCACTCAGAGGGTTATATCTAGGAGATGGGACAGGAGGTGCTGAGCCAAGTGTGCAGGTGTGCAACCTAGTAGCATGAGTAGCCATAGTGTCAGAATATTTTAATGTTTGACAAGTGGTGAGTCTAATATACTGTTAAGACCATTTCTTCTCCAGGGCTAACTCTGGAACTCCAGAGTTATGCTAGGGAGGCAGGATTTGGCTTCACCATATGTGGTGTGCCCTTGTCAGTCCTTGTCCCAGATTTGCAGAGCAGAGGTCAGAGGTCAAGAGGATCACAAGCAATCCTTAGGACAAGTGTTATGACTTCAGAAAGTTGGCTTCTAAGTTGAGTGGAGATAGACCATCAAGGTCCTGTCAGAGATCAGGAGGAGAATCTAAGGTGATATTAGACTAAGGTCTATAGAGTTATTTTACAGAGTTTATATATGGAAGTCTGGAACCTGGTTACCTGTGTGCTTGCTAAAGCTAAGTAAGAGGCAGAGATGAAGTAAGGGGAAAACTGGAGCTGTGCTCCTAAGCAAGCACAGGATCAGAGGTACCTATGAGGTGAGAATGTACAAGGTAAAGGTACCAGAATAATACTACATAGGTATACGAACTCTGGATGTCCAGAGACCTGAAGTTGATGTGAAAGATTGAGATGTAAGCAGAGAAGTCTGGAGTTGGACTTAGCTGATTCTTGGGATATGACAATGTTAGTAATGTTCTAGACTTATGATGTCATACTGATGTCATGATTGCACCATCATGACATCATAGCACACCATACTTAGAGTTCTATATGCCATTGGCTATTTACTTAGAACTCTTATTTAGTCTTCTAGAATGTTTCTATCAATGATCACTTTCATACATAGATACAAACATTACCTTTATGTATAAAAGATGATCAGTTTAGTGATCATCTAATCTAACAAGTTATCTCTCTATTCATTC
This sequence comes from Boletellus pseudochrysenteroides, assembly GCA_038090975.1. Lineage (NCBI taxonomy): Eukaryota > Fungi > Basidiomycota > Agaricomycetes > Boletales > Boletaceae > Boletellus > Boletellus pseudochrysenteroides. The sequence continues at coordinate 1,285 of JBBPNQ010000913.1, forward strand.
CTCCTGAGTCTCTCAGAAATCATATAACTGTCACTCGATCTAACCGCTCTGTTCATCAACCAGGTGAGCATTCCCACCTGAGCTTCATTCCTTTGTCTCTTCGCATTTGGGTTATCTCCCAAAAGGTTATGAGCCCTGCTTGACCAGTAGAGTTTGTCATTCAAATTCATCAATGCCTCCTATGGTCTCATGTGATGAACTATGGTTCTATCCACTCATCCTCAATATGTTGCTTGTGATCATTCATATGTTCTCAGCAATAGAGGAAGGTGATTTTATTGTTAGGACAGATGATACTATCCTAATCAATTTCAGGAATGGCGGCTTAATCTTCTGGCATACCCCCGGGATATTCTTCATTATCTTTATGTTTATCCTTAACAATGTGATACATAACCTCATGTTGTCCTGCAATATTCACAGTGTTGCAGAAAATGTAAGTAATAGATCATCTTGGCCATTTCCCAGATCTTCACTGCCTAGTCCTCCTGCTCCTTGTCCTACATGTTCTGTCCCAATCTGTCCCCAGGCTTCAAGGCCTGATCCATCTAGCCAGACAAGACCATCCAATCAACCTCGCCAATTCTCTTATCATTGCCCTTCTCTGCTGTGTCTCCAACCAGAAACAATCCCACAACCAATTCAAGACACTCATTTGGTATCACCAGGGGTACCATTTCAAATATCATGTCCTATTTGTGGAGGATCAATAGAACAAGGGGAACACCACCAACACAGAGATAAAGTGGTACTCTGCACTAGTTCCACAAACTTACAAGTTCATGAACACCCTTTTACTATTTTTAGTCACTTACACACTCCTTGTGATTTAGACTCAGAATCTTCCCATCCATATGGTATTCCTACTTCTCCTAGGAGCACTCTTCCCTCCACTTTTCATAATGTTTCTGGTCCTCTCCTCATCAATACTATCCTAAACAATGTCACATGCTCAAACACCAGTTGGGTCTCTGCTCCTCCAGTCCCATCCTCAGTCTCCCCAGCTCTGTTACCTGTCTACAGAGTTAAACACTCCTGTCCTGGATCTGGTGAACATGGGTCCTCCAGCGATTCAGCCACCCTTATCTCCATTCCAGGACCAGATTGAGTTCTGGGAGGATACTCCTCCTCTGGAACTGATGGACTACAATTACCTACACACCCCTCTGACCTGCATGAAAATGTTTTCTTGCAAGGCCATGATAGAAAGACCAAGTTATACCTCTTTCAATAAAAAAAAAAAGAGGTATCATACTACTATGACTGGATAGCCATTAATCCCATCTACATATGCCCAAAATTTCAGAATTTTCTACCATGTATATCAAAAGATATACACTTACCATTCCTGCCCTATGTGCATACCTTAGCTAACATAGTTGCATACATTTCATTAATTTCCCAATTATCTACTATAGACATGGCTAAAGTGCTACTATTCCCAGGACCACCTGACCATAGACTACCCCTAAAACCTATCATGTGACTACATCATTAGTCAGCAAGTGGCACAATATCCTAATTCACATTTGATCCCTATCCATCTCTACTGGGCACAGCTCGGCACAGCATGAGTTAGCCTAAGCCAGTGTGAGTCACAGGGAGTCATAATGAGTCATAATGAGTCATTCAGCACAGCTGCCACAACTCATACTGAATCATAATGAGTCACAGCATCCAAAAGCCAAAAAAGGGATATGTCAGAGTGAGTCAGAATGAGTCATAATGAGTCATAGTTAAAAATGGCATGAGTCACAATGAGTCAGAGTGAGTCAGAATGAGTCATTGCCAAGCAGATCCCCAGCCAATCACTGGAGAGAATCTGAACTTGTCTGACAACTGTGGGAAGAGAGTACTATTAATAGGCCACTTTGTAAGCAGGCATAGCCACCCCATATTTGTGTATATAAGGACAGCCAGTTTGGCAGTCCAGAACAGGAACTTACTAAGGGACTTACTAAGGGAAAAAGCCCAAAGAAACCCCTAAGCCCTCAACCAGCAGTCCTATCTAGCTAATATACTAGGTAGACTGTACTAGGAGACCATAGCGACTGAAATAACAGTACACTAGGCTCCATCTAAGCGATTCTAAGCGACCTGAGTGTAGTATATCTACCAGGTCAATCTGTACCCTACATAAATCTAGTGTAGGAAAGCTTAGGAAAGCTACTCTATTCTGAACACCTAGCACTGTCACCAATAAACTGCCAATAGAGTGATTTCCCAGTAAATCCTATTGTGTGAATTGTGTGATCAGCAGGCCAAACAGCCCTCAACAAAGCTGACTCATCAAGAATTTGAGCCAGTATAACCAAGTTGCCAGAAAACACCCATAGCTTAGGTGTAACCAAACCAGCCTTTAAGTCAACAACACTAAACAAACTTTTGCTAGTATCCTATACCTCCAATAGTGCAGACTGAGTCTGGCTATAGGAAGAACACCCACATTACTGATTGACTAAGTTTATGTTATGCTTGGACCTGGTGGGTACAAGTGTAGACTCGAATGACAGGGACAAAGTGGTTTAGGGCTCGCTTAGATTAAGCATAGAAGGTGAGGGGTTCCCAACTAAAGGGGCGAAGGGCAAGGGGATTTCCCTAGGCAAAGGGACTAAGACAAAGATGCCCAAGGTAGGTGTCCTTGCAGTGACTGAGGAAGGGCAAGATTGCCCAGATGAAGGGAGTGTTACAATCAAGAACAAACAGGTCTAAACAGTGGACAACAGTGAAAAACACTACCCGAAATATCCCTGGATTTATCCTGATTTATCTGACACTTGTATCAGCACCACAAGGCTCTAAAGCTGTAGACAATCCTTGCTCACTCTCAAGTCACATGACATATCACCTGATGCATCATGTGATCCTTGCCTGGATGCACTCACATGACTAGACCTAGACCATGACATCATAGTGATGTCATACCTTAAGGAATACCTCATGTTTTGGCTATGCCACAGCCATAGCCTCATGTCTTTCATCTTCACTGACAGGTACAGCCTTATGCATTGCCTTTACCTCATGCATCATCACATGCCATGCCTCATGGCTCACCATGCCCTATGCCCTTGCCTCATGTGCACTGGTATGCACTGCCTTATAGTCATAGATGCTTACTATACATGCATTCCTGTCAGACTCTTACTATATGTAGTATAGTCTCTCTCATGCACTGCTTGGTCTGTGCACATATCCCCAGAGTACATAAGGGCTCATGTATTCACCCATTCCCTCTAGTTTTATCCATTTTGGAGAGTCCCCACTGTCTACACCCTAGGCCCTAGTGGCTATCCCTTCCAATAGCATATTACTCACTCCTATTGTCTCTTGTTGGTTGGTGCTAGTCTGGTTACCATTGGTCAGTAACCAAGGACAAGATCCTAGCACAACTGTCATAGCTTGATAGGCTTTGGTCATTTCAGGGAGAGGCAAGGCTAGGGTAAGATTTGAGTAGAACTAGGTTAAGGTACAACTTAGTGCTACAAGGGTATTTATACCCTAGCTAAGGAATGTTCTGGAATACCATGGAAGGCCAAAGAAGCATGAACAGGTATCCAGGTGTGAAGGCATCAGACAAGGAAATAAGTGAGATGAGTAAGGAAGACAAAGAAAGGCATAGGGATGTGACAGCATTGGATGAAGGAGTCAGCACAATTACAAAGCAAATGGAACATTGTGGAACATTATGGAGGAATGGTAGGTAATTGTGGAAGAGGAATGATTAGTCCATTGTGACAACACAAAGGAAAGAAGAAAAAAAATAGGGGTACCCCGGTAGATCATAACAGAAGATGACATTAGGAGGATCCAGACCATAGAACTCCAGTGAATTCTGGAGTTCATCCTTCAAAATTTGAAGGTAAAGGTCATCATCCATCCTACCATCAATCTTGGTTGCATAGCCAACCCCATCCCAAGCCATACATTCTCACAACATCAAAGAACTCCCTCCAAACTTCAGAGTTCCTTCAACCAACCTGTCACTAAGCCCCTCTCCTAGCTTTTTCCAAGCCCATTTGCAACCTTCTGACCCAAGATGATTGATCTTGGTCTCATCAGACAATACCACCTGCTTCCAGTCCTCCAAAGTCCAGTCATTATGAGCATAAGCAAAGTCCAAGTGAGCCTTGTGATGTTTGGCAGAAAGTAGAGGGTGTTTGGACTTGACTACAGCTTTCATACCAACCTTTTTCAACCCACAGTGGACCATATTAGGATGGAGAGATTGGTTGGTAATTGTTGACAGAGTTTTTGTGACCTGAACAGCATTCTCTGCCTTATTGCTGGAGATAACGCAAACAGCATGGCAGATATCAACAGAGGAAAGCTTTGATGGACAGCCTCCAGCAGACTTTTGAAGGTCAGAATGCTTCTTGAAACAATGCCTAGAGATGGTAGCAATGCCAACACCTGTACTTGAGGCAATAGAGTGGATGGAATGGCCAGCATCAAGCTGAGAAAGAATAGTGTTCTTCTGGGTGGTAGAGAGTGATCACATGATGATAGTGTTGAAAGTCAAGAGGTGTGGGAATATTTTCAGACTCAGACATCATATTTATATTTATATCTTTGATTGTAGTACCAAACAACAGCAAATATCCCCTAGTTTTATTGGAGTTCTATTGCCCATATTTGTAAGTGACCACTAATCCTGTACAGGACCAGGGCCACTGACGTTCAAACTTGTGAGGAGAAGGAGGAAGGACTAGAGGAATTCCCACAAGAACTTGACTAGAGTTCTTGGGGCAATGGGATTCATGTTTATGTACTCGTACAATGTTTGTATCTATTGACTACATGGTCTGTGCACATATGTTATGAATGCACTCCTACGAGTCTCTATCATACCCTTTGCAGACATCTTATCTTCACATCCATCTTATCTTTGGGACTTAGAACACTTCTTCAATGACCATCACATGACTGGTCACGTGATCAGATCTAGGCCTATGATGTCATTATGACACCATGCCTCATTCCTTTAATCTCTGTTCCTTCTCTTCCATTATGCATAGCCATGGACAGCCTCATTAATCTCTGCTGTAGTCTAGAATGTTCTAGCCCGTATGTGCACGGACCATGTAGTCAATAGATATAAACATTGTACAAGTATATAAAACATGAATCCCATCACCCCAAGAACTCTAGTCAAGTTCTTGTGGGAATTCCCCTAGTCCTTCCTTCTTCTCCTCACAAGTTTGAACGTCAATGGCCCTGGTCCTGTATAGGATTAGCAGTCACTTACAGCATACAGGCTAGAACATTCTAGACTACAGTGGAGACTAATGAGGCTGTCCATGGCTATGTGTAATGGAAGAGAAGGAACAGAGATTAAAGGAATGAGGCCTGATGTCATAATGACATCATAGGCCTAGATCTGATCATGTGACCAGTTATGTGATGGTCATCGAAGAAGTATTCTAAGTCCCAAAGATAAGATGGATGTGAAGATAAGATGTCCGCAAAGGTTACAATAGGGGCTCATAGGGGTGCGTTCGTAACACCACCCCCCGTCTAAGACTCAACTTCCAGGTGAGAGAAGACGTCACATTCTGCAGGCATCAGTTCCAAGTGGCTAAATAAAGAGTAGAAGGCTGCGGTCATCATATGTAGACGCTGCAGGGCTGAGGGGTGAGAAGCATAAAAGTCCGTTATTGCTTCTTTGGTGTGTGATAGATTAGATTCTGGTTCCCACGTATGGTTAGAGTCATTGTACCCCTTCCAGTGCACCAGAAACTTCATCTTATTGTGTTTAAGGTGCAAGTCTACTAGATAGTCAACTTCAAACTCCATATCTCCTACATCTGTGATGACAAGAGGGCCAGGGGCTACCAAGGGTTGTCCTGGCAGGGTCTCCTGATATGGTTTGATGTGTGAAATATTAATTACAGGATGAATCTTCATGGAAGAAGGCAACTGGAGTTTAACCGCATTGCTCCCAACTAAGTCTGTGATAACGTAAGGGCCCAGTCACCTTTCCATGAGCTTCTTTGAAGCGTGGGGAAGTCTTAAATTAGACATGGAGAGCCAGACCTGCTGGCTGATGGAGAATTTGTGAGGTGCTGATCATCACTTGTCAGCTTGTTGTTTCATTGTGTCCTGTGCTTTCTTCATAGATGCTTTGGCCTGGTCAAAGGCTGTGGAGAAATTGAGTGCAAAAGTATTGGTGGCTGGCGCTTTTCCTTTTGTCAGTTCAATGCCCATTCAGGGTGTATAAGAATGGATCAAGGAGAATGGTGTCTTATTGGTAGATCCTGCTACTCAGTTATTGATGGTGAATTGGGCCAGGGCAAGCCACTGTGGCCAATCCTCCTGTTTTTCTGCACAGAAGAGGCAGAGATAGGTTGAGATCTCCCAATTCATACACTCCATTTGCCCATCTGTTTGAGGGTGATAGGCGGTAGACAATTTGAGGTCTATTTTAAGGACCCCTGCAAGTTCTTTCATTACTTCAGTGGCAAACTGTGGGCCACGATCTGACACTATTGATTTAGGAAGCCTGTGGTGCTTCCAGACATAATCTCGGTATAGTTGGGCTGTTCCCAAGGCCGTCATGGTTTTAGTCGTGGGAATGATTTCGACCAACTTGAAGAACTGATCTACTACCATGAGGATAGAGTCTTTTCTGTCAATGGTGGGGAAGTCCATGATGAAATCTGCTGAGATATCTTCCCAGGGTCCTTGAGGTATGGGGAGGGGCTGCAGTAAGCCTGGGGGTGCCTTATTCAAGGGTTTCATCCTGGCGCAGCAGTTGCACCATGCCATATATTCCTTGACTTGTTTGGTCATCCCTGGCCACGTGTAGTATTGCTGTATGTGTTCCAGGGTCTTTTTGTTTCTGGCATGACCTATTACTGGGGAGTCATGGTACTGCATGATTATATCCTGACGTAAGGTGTTGACGTCAGGAACCATGATTTTATCTTCCTTTCACTCTAAGCCATCAGCATTGAGTGTCGTCCCGTGGGAGGGTTTTTCCTTTTGGGCCTCCTTCACATGTTTTAGGATCTCCTCCTCACCACCATGGACACACGTGAGCTTGACCCCTTGGATTCTTTTGGCTGGAAGAATCTGGAGCTGTGCATTGTCTTGCTCTACTCTGATTGCATGATCTTCTCAACAGGAGAGTGCATCCGCCTTTCCCATGGAGGTACCGGGCTTCTTGACAAGTAAGTAATTGAATCAGGACAAGTATTGAGCCCATCAGGCCTGTCTCTGATTGAGATCTTGTTTGACCATAAAATACTGCAAATTGGCATGGTCCATCCAAATTTTGAATTGGAACTTGGCCCCTTCGAGATAGTGCCACCATTGCTTAAGCGCAAGGATTATCACCAACATCTCTCTATCTGCAATGGGGTAGTTCCATTGCTCCAGTGTCATGGTGTGAGAGGAAAAGGCCACCGGATGCCACTTTCCTTCCTTTTCGATCGACAGCACGCCACCTGTGGCAAAGTCCAAAGCGTCCGTTTCCAGCTGGAATTTCTAGTCGTTATCCAGATAGGCTGAAACCGGCGTCGTGGTGAACCTTTGTTTCAAGTGCTCAAAGGCGGTGTTTTCTTTTTCTGACCACACCCATGGTTGGTCTTTCTTTGTTAAGTCATTGAGGGGCCTGCTAATCTTGGAGAAATCTTGTATGAACCTCCAGTAGAAGTTCACTAGTCCCAAGAAACTTCTCACACCTTTGACATTGTGTGGCGTAGGCCATTCTAGGATTGCCTTAACTTTGTCTTGTTCCATTTTAATGCCTTCTTGGGATATGATCATTCCCAAGAATTTCACTTCTTTAGCGAAGAAGGAACATTTTTCTGGTTTGGCAAAAGGTTGTTTTCCTGAAGACACCTCAAGACTTCCCTTACGACTTCCATGTGTTCTTCACGAGTTCCAGACATAAAAACCATTATGTCATCAACATAAATGACCACGCAGGTGTCCATATCAGCATAGATCTCATTTATCATAGTTTGGAACATGGCAGGGGAATTGCACTGCCTGAAGAACATGACTGTGGGTTCAAAGCTTCCCCTGTGATAGATGAAGGCTCCCTTCCATTCGTCACCTTCTCTGACTCAGATATTGTTGTACCCCCATCTCAAATCAATCTTAATGAACCATGTTGACCCTTTTACCTTGTCCACTAATTGCAAAATTAATGGGAGGGGGTAGTTGTTCTTGACCATCCACTCGTTGAGGTAGTGGTAGTCCTGAACCATTCGCTTCTTGCCATCTTTCTTGGGTACGAAGAATACAGGCGATGTTTGTGGGGATTTTGAGGGGTGGATATACCCTTTACGTAGTTGTTCATCCATGAACTTGGAGACCTCCTTTTGTTCCTCCATGGAGAGTGGGAAGATCCTTCCCTTCTTGGGTATGAATCTCTCTTTTAGGTCTATTGTGTGATCCCAGGGCTTCCTTGAAGGAAGGTATTCTGAGACCTTTTTTGAGAGGACTTCTAAGAATTCATGATACTCCTTGGGAATTTGTTTTTTGAGGGGAAGGTCAGCAGTCAGCTGCCTCTTTTCCAAGGCCTTGATCTTGGCATAAGCGTATGGGGCGTTGTTTAACTCCTGTTTTTCAAGAGACCATAGGAACGTAGGTCTGTCTGAAAGGAGGTAGCATGTTTTTGGGCAGCAGGTCATTTTTACCGTGCCATTCATTCAGTCTATTTTGGGATTATGTTTTTGCAGCCACGTGTGTCCTAGGATCAGATCATTTCAGCCTAGATTGGTGACTTCAGTGATCACTTGCTCCTGGTGTCCTTGGTATTCTATTATTAGTTCTGCCTTGTGAGTGATGGTACCGGCAGAATTTGGGGTGCCATCTATGTTGTATACATGTAGCGGCCTCTTGATCTTGTAGATGGGCAATTTCTTTCCTTTTACCCAATTCTGGTCAACGAATACCCCATTAGCCCTGCTGTCAAGCAGGGCTTTACAGGGCACCCTCCTTTCTTTGTTAGTTACTGGGCAGATGTTGATGTTGACCAGTACTTCATTCTTTATGTTAAAGGACCTTATATGGATCTACTCTGGGTTTTTCATAGTAGTTTCTTTGTTCATGAAAATGGAATTAAGCCTGCATTCCTGTGCAGCAAGCCCATCTAGGGACCCTGTTTCGGTTGATGTAATAGGACTATCACAAAATTGTTCTTCCCCAATCCTTATGCTTAAAGTGGCATAGCAATTGTGGGACCTACTCGTGTCTACTCTCCCTTTTCCGGCAATCTCTGTGCTTACAGCAGCAGATGACTTGCCAAGGCTACATTGTCCTATCTTGTCCTTGTTACTACATATGTCCTTGGGAACTCGACCACCTGGTTCAGTCAAGCTCCAAATTCTTTTCCCTGACTTCTCATTTCATTCGCCTGCATGTTGTAAAAATACACCTTCATTTCATCAAAGTTCATATTTTGTACGAGTTGAGCAGGTCCTTGATTGCTTGGTGGGCTTGAGCCACTTGCTTCAGGCAGAGGTTCAGTTGTATCCTCCACCATTCATACTTGAGAATATTTTGAGCACCTGCAAGTATGCCCTCCCCCAAGGAAATGGCACTCGCTGCACTCTCATTTTGGTGTTGGACAGGCCCATCTGCCATCTCACT
>JBBPNQ010000914.1:0-10884 GCA_038090975.1 Boletellus pseudochrysenteroides
ACAAATCCTGTACAGGACTAGGGCCACTAACAATAGCACTTGTGAGGGAAAGGGGCAAGGAATCTAGCGGGTAGTCCCACAAGAACTTGACTAGAGTTCTTGGGGTGATGGGATTCAAGATTATATACTATACAGGTGTTTGTACATATTGTGCTACTGGTCCATGTGCATATGGGCTAGAACATTCTAGACTATAGCGGAGATTAATGTGGCTAAGCATAATGGAAGAGAAGAGGGTGGTGATTAAAAGAGTGAGGCGTGATGTCATAGTGACATCATAGGCCTAGACCAGGTCTCATGACTTGTCATGTGATGGTCGTCAAAGAAATATTCTAAGTCCAAAAGATAAGATAGTTGTTGATAGAATGTCCGTGAAGGTTACGATAGGAGCTCAAGGAGTGCGTTTGTAACAGTTCTGTTGTTCCGGCATCATGGCATGAGAAGAGAAGGCCACTGGGTGCCATTTCCCTTCCTTTTCGATTGATAGTATGCTGCCAGTGGCAAAATCCGAGGCGTCTGTCTCCAACCGGAACCTTTGGTCATTGTCCAGGTAGGCGAGAACTGGCGCTGTGGTGAATCTTTGCTTCAAGTGCTCAAAGATGGTGTTTTCCTTTTTGGACCACACCCATGGTTGATCCTTTTTAGTTAGGTCATTCAGGGGGCAACTTATTTTGGAGAAGTCTTGGATGAATCCCCGGTAAAAGTTTGCTAACCCCAGGAAACTTCTTACCCCTGTAAGCAACCACTAATCCTGTACAGGACTAGGGCCACCGACGATAGTACTTGTGAGGAGAATGGACAAGAGATCTAGTGGGAAGTCCCACAAGAACTTGACTAGAGTTCTTGGGGTGATGGATCCATGGTTCTTATACTAATACAGTGTTTGTGCTTATTGACTACATGGTCAGTGCGCATATGGGCTAGAACGTTCTGGACTACAGTGGAGATTAATGAGGCTGTCTGTGGCTATGCATAATGGAAGAGAAGTAAACGGGAATTAAAAGAGTGAGGTGTGATGTCATAGTGACATCATAAGCCTAGACCAGGTCATGTGACCAGTCACGTGATAGTCATCAAAGAAATGTTCTAAGTCCAAAAGATAAGATAATGGCTGATAAGGTGCCCACGAAGGTTACGATAGGGGCTTAAGGAGTGCATTCGTAACAACCCCTTTGACATTATGGGGCGTAGGCCATTCCAGGATTGCTTTGACCTTGTCCTGTTCCATCTTGATTCCTTCCTGGGAGACAATCATTCCCAGGAACTCTACTTCTTTGGCAAAGAAGGAGCATTTTTTGGGTTTGGCAAACAAGTTGTTCTCCTGTAATTGTCGGAGTACTTCTTTTACGGTTTTCACGTGTTCCTCTCGGGTTCCTGATGTAAAAACCATTATGTCATCAATGTACACTACTACGCATGCATCCATGTCAGTGTAGATTTCGCTCATCATGGTTTGGAATGTGGCAGGGGAGTTGCACTGCCCGAAGAACATGACCATAGGCTCGAAGCTTCCTCAGTGACAGACAAAGGCTCCTTTCCATTCATCGCCTTCCCTTACTCGTATGTTGTTGTACCCCCACCTGAGATCGATCTTAATGAACCAGGTGGAGCCTTTTACTTTGTCCACTAGTTGTGAGATCAAAGGGAGGGGATAATTGTTCTTGACTGTCCACTCATTGAGGTAACGGTAGTCTTGTACCATACGCTTTTTGCCATCCTTTTTTGGTACAAAGAAGACAGGCGACATCTGTGGTGATTTGGAGGGTCGAATGTATCCCTTTTGTAGCTGTTCATCTATGAATTCTGACACCTCCTTTTGTTCTTTCACTGATAGCAGGAAGACCCTTCCTTTCTTGGGAACAAATCCTTCTTTTAGGTCTATGGCATGGTCCCAGGGTTTCCTTGAAGGGAGGCACTCTGAGACTTTCTTGGAGAAGACTTCTAAGAATTCATGGTACTCCTTTGGGATCTGTTCCTCTAGTGGAAGGTCAGCTGTCGGTTGCTTCTTTTCTAATGCCTTAATTTTGGCATAAGTGTACGGTGCGTTGCTTAACTCTTGTTCCTCAAGGGCTCATAAAAATGTAGGCCTATCGGAAAGGAGATAACATGTTTTTGGGCACCTGGTCATTTTTACTGTGCCTTTACTCCAGTTGATTTTGGGGTTGTGCTTCTGGAGCCATGTGTGTCCCAGGATTAGGTTGTTTCTTCCTAGGTTAGTGACTTTGGCGATTACGTGTTCCCGATGTCCTTGGTATTCGATGATTAATTCTGCCTTATGTGTGATGGTCCTGGCAGAGTTCTGGGTGCCATCCACGTTGTACATGTAGAGTGGTCTTTCAATTTTTGAAATGGGGAGTTTCTTGGTTTTCACCCAGCTCTGGTTGATGAATACCCCATTTGCTCTGCTGTCCAGCAGGGCTTTGCAGGGCATCCTTTTTTCTTTGTTTGTTACTGGGCAGACGTTAATGTCTACCAATACTTCGTTTTTGATATTAAAGGACCTTATACAGATCCATTCTGGGGTTTCTCTGGTAGCTTTCCTTTTATTTTTCAAAATGGAATTAAGCATGCATTCCCGTGCACTGAGCCTGTCTAGGGACCCTGTTTCAGTAGGACTATCTACGTTGCTACATTGTTCTTCCTCAACCCTCACACTGAAAGTGGCATAGCAGTTGTAAGAACTACTCCTTACTAGTCCTAATTTGTCCTTGCTGCTACATGGGTCCTTAGGAACTTGAACACCCAGTTTGTTCAAGCTCCAAACTCTTTTCCCTGCCCCTTCATTTCGCTTACTTGCATGTCATAGAAGTAAGCTTTCATCTCATCATAGCTCATATGCTGTACGAGTTGAGAATGTCCTTGAGTGCTTAGCGGGCGCGAGCTGCTTGTTTCAGTCGAAGGTCCTGTTGAACCCTCCATCATGCGTACTGGAATATATTTTGAGCACCTTCAGGTATGCCCTCCCCCAAGGAAGTGGCATTCTGGGCACTCTTGTTTTGGTGTGGGGCAGGACCACCTACCATCCTTTTTAGTCTGATGGCCTTCTTTTCTGCAGTTGAAACACTTCGGCTTACCACAGCCGACCACGCCTATATCCATTGGCTCGCCTCGACCACCAAAGGTCCTTGACTCTGAGGGAGTTTCTCAGGTCAGGGGAGTGTATCTTGTTCTTGCAAGCCAGAAGGCCTCCATGGAGTTTCCGACTTTAGTAATTTCGTTGATGTAGGCGAGTACTGACGTCCTTCTTTGCCCATTGAGGTATATTTGCCTCATGATGGGTTCTGCCGTATTTCTTTCTAGGAGGTGGACCCCTTCTGAGTCCATTACTCTGGCTTCTTGATAGCATGCAAGCCAGTGCGTGATGAAGGTTTGTACCTTTTCGTCCCCTTTCATGAAGCAGCGCTCCAGTTGCTGCTTGGCAAGATCGGCCTCATTAGCCATCATGAATCATTCCTTTAGCATTGCTGCTATTTCTTCCTCATCAGGCCAGCTGAACTGTGACCCTCCGAGATACTTCTTGATTTGGACTCGGGCCCATTGACCTGTGTGATTTTTGTTGGCCTCCCCCAACTTGGGTCCAATTCTTGTAAAGACTGTGATGGCCTTGTCCTTGTTGGTTTTGAATGCCTCGGCATTTGCGTCCAGGTATAATTGTAAATTTAGCCACCAGGACTCAAAGTCCCGATAGCTTCCATTGAATTTGCCGGGATCTGGCACTCTTTCCACCTTTTTTGAGGCGGTAGTGGTGACCATTCCTTGGTGTTGCTGCTGTTGGGTGGCCTGCAGCTGGGCCAATTGTCCTTGTAATGCATTAATTGTCACCAGCAAGCCAGTGACATTGAGAGCAGGTGGAGGCCCTTGTGGTGGCGGCGCGGGCTGTGTGCTCATTTCTCTGTACCCAGTATAGGTCGGGTCAGGATTGTCCATTCTGTGGTTTTCTTGGGCGAAGCTTTCTTTGCTGGTTTCCGAGGTGAAGCTCGGAGAGAGACTGTATTGAGACGTTGCGTACAAGTGCTAGACATCTTGCCGGTATTGGTGCCGGAGGAGGCGTGGGATTCCTTAGTTGGGGTGGGATGAGGTGTTGGTACCTCCTTGGATCTAGATTGATGTACTCGCGGCGTTCTGCATAGAGGTCGTTTGGTTCAGGGGTATTGCCAATGTTATGAAAACTGGCTCATAGGAAGTTAAAGAACTCAAGAGGGAAGTCCTCTTGTTCTATTTTAATGGGGATGGCGTCGTTGGGGTCAAACTCGAGGAGGGGAGGAGGAGTGCTTTCTTGTTTGATGGAGGGGAGCATCTGTTGTATCATACTTGGCAAGGATCTTAGTCACTCCAGCCAAGATCCAATCGGGTCAATGACCTTCCCGACTTGGATATGTACATATCATTTGTTTTACGGCGGGCACAATACTGCTCTTGCACTGTAAACAAAGGAAGACTACTGATGTAAAGAGAAAATGTGCCTCATGTGGATGCAGGAACATATTCCCAAATGAAGATGAACTAAGGTAGAGGGCAGGGATCAGCTGCTTTAACACCTCTCAAGGTGACCCTTTGAGCTAAGCTTATTGCTTCACCCCTTCAAGGCTGTAGGGCCAAGGGATACATAAAAGAGGAAGGGGGGGTAGAGTATTGTAGTTCCCATTAAGCCTTGGGGCCGGCTATGTGTTCCCCTTACCACTGGGAGGTGTGGGCAAAGATGAAGAGGTGAAGGGTGGGGTGTTGGTGACGGTAGTCAAGAAGTAGTCAAGTTCTATGTAAGCGACCACTAGATCCTGTACAGGACTAGGGCCACCAATGAAGAAACTTGTGAGGAAAGATGGGCAAGGAACTTAGTGGGAAATCCCACAAGAACTTGACTAGAGTTCTTGGGGTGATGGGATTCAAGACTATATACTATACAGGTGTTTGTACATATTGTGATAATGGTCCGTGCGCATATGGGCTAGAATGTTCTAAACTATAGCGGAGATTAATGAGGCTGTACAAGGCTATGTATAATGGAAGAGAAGGAATGGTGATTAAAGGATCGAGGCGTGATGTCATAGTGACATCATAGGCCTAGACTGGGTCACATGACTAGTTACATGATAGTCGTCGAAGAAATGTTCTAAGTCCAAAAGATAAGATAGATGCGAAGATAAGATGTCCACAAAGGTTACGATAGGGGCTAAAGAGTGCGTTCATAACAGTGACCTGAATCAATCAGTGCAAATCTATCAGGTTATGAGCCCTGATTTCTAACCATGTCAACAACCACTGTTCCACTCACCCTCGATATGTTGCCCAGCAATGTACCCAGACTTGATATTAGCGGATCGAACTGGGCAATCTTCCTTTTTCATTTTCAGATGGCCATAGATGTGAAGGATCTATGGGAGCATCTCGATGGGACGGCAACGGAGCCAACCCTATCTGCTCTGACTCCAACTGCTCAGGAAACAATTGTGTTAGCCAAGTGGAAAAAGGACGAGAAGATGGCAAAAAATCTGCTCACCCAGCGCATCCCTGATTCAACTGCGCTGCATATTCATTCTGCCAAAACAGCAGCAGAGATGTGGAAATAAGTTAGCAAATAGTATATGGAAAAGGGGGCTTACACACAGACTGACCTCCGTACTGAATTCCTTGAATTGCGACTGCCCAAAGAGGATGACGTGTGCCAGTTCCTGGATAGCCTGCAGACGAAACGAGAAGAGTTGTCAGCAGTAGGAGTCACTGTCGACGAACAAGATTACTGATCTACCATCATCAAGTCCCTCCCTAATTCTCTTGCCAACTTTGCTTCCATTCACCTTGCAATGGCGCAGCTCTACAGCTCGACCAAGTCCATTTTGCCCGACATACTGATTTCTATTATTGCGGAAGAAGCCGACCGGCAGAAGGCATGGCACCCTACAAAACACAATGGCAGAGATGCCAAGGAAAGGGACGTAGTGCTGGCACTCACCCCAGGAATGGTGCAACAAGGACAGGGCCGAGGAAGGAGTTTCACTGGGAGAGGAGGGACTGCCAGCCAGAGACCGCGGGTTTGCTGGGTGTGTGGGTCAGACAAGCACCTGTTGCCATATCACAATCAGTCAGGAAAAGAAGGAGAGAAAGGAAAGGCACCAAAAAATGCGGCCAACATAGCAGCTGACTCTGACTCCGAGGATGAAGTATTTGGCGTCTTCGATCCTTCAAGTGATGATGACGATGACGATCTACCTGGCCTGTTGTCAACTGAATTGTCTGATGACAAAATAGATAGTGCCAGCAGTGATGACCTCGACACCGACGACTGGTTTTCACTTGCTGAAGAAGATGACCTGTCAGAAGATGAAGTCATGGATGAAACATTGGAGACGCATGATGAAGAAATTGACATAGCCATGGACATCAGTGATGCAGCATACCCAACCCAGCAAGTGGATCTGTATGACTCAGGCACCATGCGTCACATATCTCTATACCGCAATCAGTTCGAATCAATAAGAACTATCCCCCCGAAATCGTTCACAGCTGCAAACCAGCAGCCATTCAGTGCCACTGGAGTAGGCAACCTGAATGTCGAAGTCCCAAACAAACAAAATATGTCAAAACTGTGCCTAACGGAAGTATTATTCTCACCTGAAGTTGGATATATGCTCATGTCAATTGGCTGCCTTGACGAGCTAGGCTTCTCAACCGTCTTCACCAATGGATACTGCACCATTAGAGGGAAGGACAGCAAAACCATAGGAAAGATACCGCAGACAACGAAGGGACTCTATCGTGTGGTACATGAATATGACTCCACAAATGCCGCTACTGAATCCGTCACACTGATGGAGCTGCATCACCACTTTGGACACATTGCACTGTCCACTGCACGTCACCTGGCTGAAAATGGCCTAGTCAGTGGGCTGAAGTTCAACGAAACACAGAACAATGGTACCTTTTGTGAATTGTGTGTGTATGCCAAAGCCACACAGAAGCCCATCGTGAAGGAGTGCCAAGGGGAGCATGCAGAGGGCATTGGAGACCTTGTCTGGTCCAACGTATGGGGCCCAGCACCAATCATGACACTGTGAGGGAAGCGCTACTACATTAGCTTCACAGATGACCACTCACAACTCACCTACCTGTACACACTTCGCCAAAAAAAGCAAAACATTCCATGTGTACCAAGCATTTGCGGCCTGGCTCGACCGCCAGTTTGCAGCAAAAGTCAAACTTCTGCACTCGGATCGTGGGGGCAAGTACCAAGGCAAAGAATTTGTAACGTACCTTGAACAGCAAGGTACACTGCAGCGGTTCACAGCACCCAACACCCCGCAACATAATGGTGTTGCTGAGCGCCTCAATTGGACTATTCTCAAGCAAGTATGCACACTTCTCCATGCGAGCGGTCTGCCGAAGTTCCTGTGGGGGGAGGCTGCACAACATGTCATTTGGCTGAAAAACAGAACACCTACCAAGGTCCTGGGCTGGAAATTGCCCCACAAGGTCTCTTTTGGCCGTGTCCCAGACCTGTCAAACATGTGGGAATGGGGATCCAAGGTATATGCGCAAGTCCAGCTCGGCAGCAAGTTAGCCTGGTGAGTGGACAAAGTTAGATGGATGGGCATTGATGATCAGACCACCAATGCTCACCATGTGTACTGGCCAATGAAGCGGCTCGTTACTGTCGAGCGCAACATCTATTGGAACGACCTGCTGTGTGCCATCAAGGGGGAGGGAGAAGGCGATGAAATGCCAATAAGTGATGCCATCGCGATAAGCGACACCACACCAGCTGCTGTCATACTGGCTGTTGCCACAACGATACCAAAAACTCCTGAGGCCACTGCACAGCCATCTGTCATGCCACCCCCGCCTATCTCCACTCCATCCATCAATACCACCGTCTCTGCTGGCCCCAAGCGAGCACGCCAACCAAGTCAGCGGGTACGTGACATACTTGCCAGACACAGCGCTGACCGCACCCCACCGCAAGGAATCCAAATCCTGGACCCAGTCCCGGAGGCCACAGGCACCCACACTGTGCCTGAGGGGGAGCAAACGGCAGGTGATGTATCAGCCACCCTAAACGAGTATGACAGCAACATTGAGCTCTCACTCGGGTTTGACGAGGCTATAGCTGATGTAGAGGCACTCAAGCCCTCTACCATAGCTGAAGCGAAACAACAACCAGACTGGCCACAATGGGAACAAGGCATACACGAAGAACTAACTACCCTCAAGAAGGCCGGCACCTGGGAACTCATCGACCTACCGCCAGGAGCCAACATTGTCAGCTCAAAATGGGTTTTTCGAGCAAAGAAAGATGCTGCCGGGAACATTGTATGACACAAGGTGTGCCTCATCACCCAAGGATTCTCACAAGTGTCCAGGGTCAACTATTTCGACACCTACGCCCCTGTCGCAAAACTCACATCCATCCGCACTGTCCTCATGCTAGCAGCACGCCACGACCTCGAACTGCACCAAGTTGACATAAAGGGTGCGTACCTCAACAGGGAACTCGCTGATGACAAACGCATTTACATGCGCCAACCACCGGGGTACATCGACCCAAACCACCCACGCAAGGTATGCCACCTTCACAAGACACTCTATGGACTCAAGCAAAGTGGGCACCGCTGGTACCAAAAATTAGTTGAAATACTTGTCATGTGAATGAAGTTCACGCAGTGCCAAGTCGATCAAGCCATCTTTGTCAAGCAATCCAACAAATCGCTTGTGATCATCATCATCCACGTTGACAATTGCATGATTGCCGCTACCACCACCGCTCTCATTGTCGCCATCAAAACAGAATTGAGCAAATACGTAGAAGTGACAGACTTAGGGGAGCTACATTGGCTGCTCAGAATTGAGGTAACCCGAAAGCGTGACAAGTGCATACTCTCGCTCTCGCAAAAATCATATCTAGACTCAATTATCTGTTGTTTCAATTTCAACGAACTTAAACCTGTCTTGTCACCTATGGAGCTGCAAATGAAACTCCATAGCGGCCAATCTTCTTCGACTGGCGCCGAATATGTGCAAATGCACCATATCCTGTATTGAGAGGCTGTCAGCTCACTCATGTATGCCGCCCTCGGAACCCAGCCAGATATCTCATACGCTGTCGTGACCGTCTTGCGCTTCTCAAGCAACCCTGGCATGCCTCATTGGGAGGCAGTGCGCCGTATCTACAGATACCTGATCAGAATGACAGGTCTACAGCTAACATACGGAGACTGAAACAACCAAAGCTAACCGAATAGCTCTAGCTTGGCTAAAACAATAAAAGCAAGTCAAGGGTTGTGGATTGCTCTGGTGGGCTCTCCAAGAGGACAAGACTGCAGCTGTAAGGCGCAGGTGTCCCCTTTTATATAGTCTACAGGATAGTGCACGGACCAAGCAGCGCATGTGAGTACAACTACTAAGTATAGTAAGAGTCCAAGGGGAGCGCATGTACAGTAAGCAACTATGAGTAAGAATACAGCATGTGACAGACGGAGATGAAAGGCATGCAGCATAAGAAGCAAGGGCATAGGGCATGAGGAGACATGAGGCAAGTCATGGGATGATACATGAGGCAAAGGCAGTGGCATAGCCATGCACAGCACGGAGATTAATAGCATGAGGCGTACCATGAGGTATGACGTTGTAATGATGTCATGGTCTAGACTGAGTCAGGTGATGAGGGTCTGGACATAGGTCACGTGATGTGTCATGTGATAAGTCACGTGACACGAAAAAGAGCGTGGAGCGACAAGTCAAGCGACATGTCTTGTGAGTGTAGTCTTAGCGTAGGAATTGTAGGAAAAATAGGGGCCTTTGGGTAGCGATTGTAACAATTCTAGACTATAGTGGAGATTAATGAGGCTGTTCGTGGCTATGTATAATGGAAGAGAAGTGAACAGAGATTAAAAGAGTGAGGCATGATGTCATAGTGACATCATAGGCCTAGACCGAGTCATGTGACTGGTCATGTGATATTCATTGAGAAAACGTTCTAAGTCCAAAGATAAGATAGATGTGAAGGATGAGGTGCCCACAATGGTTATGATAGGGGCTAAAGAGTGTGTTTGTAACACCTCACAACTTTCATCTCCACTGACAGGTACAGCCTTATGTATTACCTTTGCCTCATGCATCTCCATATGCCTTGCCTTATGCTCACCATGCCCTATGCCCTTGCCTCATGTGCACTGGTATGCACTGCTATATAGTCATATATGCTTACTGTACATGTGATCCCATTGGACTCTTACTATATGTAGTATAGTGTCTCTCACGCACTGCTTGGTCTGTGTGCATATCCCCAGAGTATATAAGGGCTCATGTATTCGCCCATCTCTCTCTAGTTTTATCCACTTTGGAGAGTCCCCACTGTCTACAACTCTAGGCCCTAGTGGCAATCCCTTTCCAATTGCATACTACTCATCTCTATTGTCTCTTGTTGGTTGGTGCTAGTCCAGTTAGCATTGGTCAGTAACCAAGGATAAGACCCTAGTGCAACCGCCATTGCTTGGTAGGCTTTGGTTGTTTCAAAGCCCCCTTGAGTCTATTATCACCACCACTCCATTTCTCTAGGTCTACAGTAGTCCCTACCTGGGGCTAGCATAACAAAAGGTCTAGCTTCCTCTCTCTCCAAGGCTACCTTTGCTGTACTGTCTCCATCATTTCCCAACCACCTCAACCCCCAAACTCTCAGTGGTGGGCATATCATCTTCAAGGAAACAACTCCTCCTCCGAACAATCCCACTCTGACCATGAAGAAGAGGAAGATCTTGACCCTGACATCCCTATCCCCACTCCTGATGACCAAGAAGAAACCCTCAATCTCTCTCACTATCTCTCTGCTGGCTTGGTTCTCTCTCATCCACTAACCTCACCCTCACCCACCCCCCCCACGAGTGGGCCCCCACG
>JBBPNQ010000915.1:0-10862 GCA_038090975.1 Boletellus pseudochrysenteroides
GACAAAGTCGATGGACGGGGTTGGAAGCAGGCGACCCGATCGCACGGTGAGCCACCTGCCGCAATAGCTCGTGGATATTGACTTATCAGTTGTCTGCCCGCACAGGGAACATAGCAGTTTATGTCTGTAAACCTATTAGAGTATGCTGGCAAGATACATTTGCTTAAAGATGATCTTGAATCGTTCCTCCACACCCTCGGATGGACTATTTTGCGCTGCCTGCCTGCGGGTGATACGTATGAGGCTGGAGATCGCGGTGCCGACATGATCATTTTTGATGAATATGCCAACCGTGATGGAGGCGCCAAGGCCAATGTATTGTGGTCAGGCAGGTGTCCATCGCGACATTTCTATCCTAGGCGATCCACCCCGCTTTGTGGCCTCATCCGGACATTGAGTTCACCGCTCAAAATATTTCATGCTTCTAACCCTCCGGATGAAGCGTCTCGGGAAGTATACGAGTGGTTCATGCGAAGGTATCCCGATGATGAATCAGTCTATGATGACCATCCCGTGCACACATGTGACCTGGCCACGGAACGCCCGAAGTCTTCTTTGTGGTTCATCACGACCATTGAGGACGCGTTGGCAAACGAGACTTGGCCTACCCACGACACGGCCGCTCAGGATCTCCCGCTTGGCCGATCCTTTTTCGACAGATGGTCAAGACGTTCGGAAGATGAGTCAGATGCAGAGAATCCTCAGCCAGTGGGAACGGTCGAAGGGACTGCCGAGTAGTTCGAAGCATGCGGTGGGTCCGACGCCGGAGTCTGGTGCCAAAGGGCGTCGTGGTACCCCGGCTGCGTCTGCCAGTGGATCTGGGAATTAGTTCTGTCAGAAAAGGTTTCTCTCATACGTACTTTGCACATTCTATTCAGTATAGGCTATGTTATAGTTTAAGTAATTCCAGGACATATCCAGGTTATGGTTTAAAAACTCTCTGCGTACCACCATCTTGCGGAGTTGTTTGTATTTGTACTAATCAGTGACTACTCCATGCCTATTGTGTTTCAAACTCACATGGGTCTTGGCATATCGCACACAGATGACGTCGATGTCGACCATGACCACGACCTCGTCCCCGCCCTCGTTCACGAGCGTCGCATCTGAATCCATCACGCTGATCTCGACTTCGACTTCCTCTTCTCGAGGTTCCTCTCCTTGTTCTTACTTTTTTTGCTCTTCTGTTTTACCCTGGGCACGCTGTGTCGACGATCCTCCCGTTTCGTGAGCCCAGTGGTCGTTCGCACGCGCGAGTGGTCCACCGTCGACGCGTACATCCTCGTCCTGGGCCGGCGTCTGACACGCCTTCAAGGCTGGCGGGGGCAACCTCGGCTTTCCCCCGCACCAGTCCCAGAGCGGGAATCGGAATCGGAAGACGAAAGCACACAGACTGTCTCTGCCCACGGTCACCAGGGTTCGCCGCCCGTTTCCGTATTAGCGCAGCCACGCCACGGTGCCGTCCGGATCGTTGTCTTGGCCAAAGGCGGAGGCGGAGGGGCAAAGCCGAGAGGTGGATGCGGACGGGGCCGAGCGGTCGTGACCATAACGCGCCAAGCCCAACCGCGTCCCACACATTGCTTTTTGGGCGGGGGCGAGGGGGGCGCGGGGTCGGCGGCGTGGTGCCGAGGTTCGGGTGCCAAGGGCAGGGGCAAGGGGGGACACACGGGACCCCTCGTCCAGTGCAGAATCCAGCCCTCCGTGTTCGCAGGAAAACACGCTCACGGGGACACAAAAGGAAGGCCGTTGGTCATCTTTGTGGACCGGTTGGTCGTAAACGTGCGCTATTATTTACAACTTTGCCGTCTTGCCAAGGCCTTGTAAGAAATGCTAGATAGTTGTGATGCCAGGTGGAACTGATCACGATGGGCGAAAAAGCGGGGGCCCTGTTATTGTGTAATGCTCCAAATCATCATCTGGCAAGGCGCCGGAACGTGCTCGTGCCACGGTGATTACCCAGAGTGCCTGGGCGGTCGGAAATAGACGATAGGCAATAGAGTGAGGGACAGGACATTCATATTCTCATGCGAGCATCGGAACGCCCAGCGGCTGGACGGGCAGGAGTGCAGTGGCGAGAGCAGGCGTTGAACTTGTGTCAGATACTATCGGGTAAGGGAACGGAAAACATCGCGGCCATAACTGTTGCCGAGTCTCTCGTCACTGACTCGGAGTACTTCGACGGCCATTCGGTGACTCGTGGTTGGCCACCCCCACGGGCAAGCCAAGGTCATGGCGAGCAGCACCCCGAAAACTGCGGGGCATCCTTCGATCCGGCGAACAAGGTCCACCGCCCACATGGACCCGATCATTATCAAGGTTTGTCCGCAGTTTCGTGGAACGTGGCAACTCGATTATCTCCACCATACCAGCGGGCAAGTGCCAGCGAACCTAGACCTTCTCGGGTCACAGCGGCAGTAGCTGCTTCTCAGAGTAACGTACACTTTAATTTCTAGATAGCATGGGAACATCTATTAATCGACCATTTGCCGCAGGGCTATATAACGGGCTCGGAAAGGTTTGTATGGTGAAACTCGTGTTTCGTTTATCATGACGCCCACCCGTGCAGAGAAGGAGTCAGATGAAGCCCTGCTAGCAAGCCTGGGGTACAAACAGGAGTTTAAACGCGCCTTTAGGCCTCTCGAGGTGAGTAGGGCAGATGCATTCGTGTGTCCGCACATCAATCGAAGGTGATTAAACTAGGTTTTCGGAATCGCGTTCAGTATCATTGGACTATTGCCGTCGATAGCGTACGTTCTGGCATCTGGCATGTGCCTCACCCTACTGGTTTCTTAGCCGTTTCACAGTTCCGTGCTTTCGAGTTCGATATCCAATGGAGGGGCCGCATCGATGGTGTGGGGCGTACGTTGGGTACACTTTAGTTTTCCATGTTTGTTCCTTGACACTGTTTAGTGGGCCATTGGGTCGTGTTGCATTCTGTGCATTGGGTTGGCACTGGGCGAGCTAGCATCATCAGCCCCGACATCAGGTGGGGTATGTGTCTTGATTCTCCGTTGATGGAAACCGGTACGAATGATGTCTCCAGCTGTACTACCTGACTTTCACGTTATCGTCGCCTGGGAGTCGGAACATTTTGTGTTGGATCGTTGGATGTAAGTCCAGTATCGTGTATTCGTCTTCGGCTGGCAGTTTAGCAACTGGCTCCAGACGCGAATACGATTGGGACGGTCGCTGCAACAGGTACGTGTGATTATTTTTCATCTTTGCTCTTTCAACGGATCTACTACTCAGCTTCAATCAACTGGGGATGTACTGTCCAGATCGTTGCCGCGACAAATATAGGTTCCAACGGGCAGTTAATTATCACAAGCGCACAATCTTAGTGAGTATCTTCACCGAAATTGCTCGATACTAGGTGTGAACAAGGCTGTGGCAGTGGTATATACGCTGCAATCATTCTTTCTCAAGCTACCCTTTGTAGTCTTGGGTCGAAAGTCCTTGCGAGGCTACAGACAGTATACATCCTTTCTAACATTCTGTGCGTTGAACTTGTACTCCCGCGTGGTGGTCGTTTGAAACGTGGACAGGCTTTGTCTAGTAGTCATTATTGCGCTACCGATCGCAACACCCAGAGAGTTGAAGAATCCCGCGTCGTATGTTTTTGGAAACTTCACGAATCGTGAGTATTGGATGTCAGATTCTGAAACCGTTATATTGATAGCGTCGTAGTTTCCGGATGGCCAGATGCGCTTGCATTCATTCTCGGATTGCTGTCACCTAACTGGACAATTTGTGAGTTTGCATTCATATTTGACCGCTTGCTTCACATTTGACATTATTACTTGAAAGGTGGTTATGACTCTGTGATACACATCAGCGAGGAGTCATCCAATGCTGCGACGGCCGCACCTTGGGGAATGGTAAGTCTAAATTTGTGTTCTCGTACCTGGGACCGACTCCAAAATGTCCAAAAGGTCAGTGCCATCGCGATGGCAGGTGTACTGGGTTGGGGTAAGTCCAAATATACCCGCACACAGCGCCGAATATCTCAGGTCGACATCAGTCATCAATGTGATACTGGCGTTTTGTATGGGTTCGGACCTGTCCAACGTCCTGGACAGCTCTGTCAATCAACCCATGGCTCAGATATTTCTGAATTCGTTCGGACGGTCATGGACATTAGCGTTATGGTCGTTTGTCATCCTAACCCAGTAAGTCGCCCGCTTCACACTCCCTATCTGTCCACATGTCGCTCTCAGATACATGATGGGCTCCTCGCAACTCCTCGCAGCCTCTCGCCAATCCTATGCGTTCGCCAGGGACGGGGCCCTCCCGCTGTCCAACCTGCTCTACAGAATGAACACGTACACTGGCACGCCCGTTAACACGGTGTGGTTCGACAGTGGGCTTGCACTCCTCGTCGGGTTGTTGGCGCTATCGGGTCCGGTGGCGATCAGTGCCGTGTTTACGCTTGCTGTGACAGCGACGTATGCGGCATATATCATGCTCATCGTGTCAAGGTTTTTGTTTAAGAACGAGTTCAAGCCGGGACCATTTTCGCTCGGGGTATTCGTAAGCCTGGATCCGCGCCGCGCCCGTGTGTGACGACGATCTGACGGTGGGCGTGTTCCAGGGTGCCCCGATCGCAGCCATTGCTGTCGTGTATATGCTCTTCATGCTCGTCATCTTCTGTTTCCCGTCTAACCCCGGCCCACAAGCGGCCACGATGAACTATACGTCGGTCGTATTTGGCGGGGTGATGCTGCTCGCGTTGACATGGTATTATTTCCCGGTGTATGGAGGCGTACATTGGTTCCGGGGGCCGATGTTCAATACGGAGAAGGCGGAGGAGTCTGAGTAGCACCTGCATGACCGCATCACGTGATAAATAGGCATTTACTTTGTAGCTGACGTTTTGCCATGCAATCACCATGGCCCTCAGCGTCAACGCCCGACAAGCAGCGTTTCTGATCCTCACCCTCGTCCTCCTCCTCGGCACCGTCTACTCCGTCAAGAACAACACCTTCCTCGACACCTCCAACCCCCTCCTCACCCACCTCCCCCACCCCCTCCACAAGTCCGACTACTTTGCCAACAAGTCCAACGTCCTCAACGTGTGGTTCATCAAACGCGCCTGGGGCTGGACCTCCCTCGCCTTCCTCTTCCTCTGGCTCACCAGCCCACCCCGCACCCGCACCCTCACCCGCGTGCTCCAGTGGACGCTCGCCTCCCTCGCCTGGCTCGCATTCACCGCCTGGTTCTTTGGCCCCGCGCTCATCGAGCGCTTCATCCTCCTCTCGGGCGGCGAATGCACCGTCGCGCTCCCATCCGGCGCCGCGTTCACCGTCCCGCCCGAGTACTGCCTCGCCAAGGCGCCGCTCTCGCCCGCGACGCACCCGCGTCTGTTTGCGTCCCCGCTGGTGCTCCCCGAGGCGCCGTGGAGCACGGTGCCGCGGCTGCGGCGGGGGCATGATGTGTCCGGGCATGTGTTTTTGCTGACCATGGCGGTCTTGTTCCTCACGGACCAGCTCGCGCCGTCGTTGCGCGCCGTGTCGTGGTCGCGGATGCACACGTGGGCGGTGACGGCCACGGTGGGCTTCGTAGCGATCTGGCTGTTTGCGCTCGGGACGACGAGCGTGTATTTCCATACGCCGTTGGAGAAGTTGACGGGGTATCGTGCGTCGTGTGTTCCCATCGTGTGTGCGGTACGCTGCTGATCCTTTTTTCACAGTGCTGGGACTGGCGGGATACAGTCTAACGCTGTTGTTCTAATGTACCTAGTCGTGTGAACCAGCGCGACATTTAACGTCACGCAATGCATTATGGTAGAGCATTTGACTATCAACCTTCCCCAGATCAGCGTTCAGCATTCACACCTTGCGCAAAAATCCACTCTTCCTCCACGCCTCTACCCATTTCGCCACCAACCCCTCCTGTGCCGTAGGTGCCTCCCTCAACCACCGACTCACCGCCACCGTCTTGTCGACACACAACTCTGCCCTCGTCACCTCCTCGGCACCACCATATTTGCCCTCGTAAAACGCCAATAGTTTGCGGCTGGGATTGCGGCGCTCATCGGGGTCACTCGCACGAAGGGCTGTTAACCAGTCATGCCGTGGAACCCGCTTGAAATCCACATGCGCGTTATGGAGGGCAGTGAGCACGGACGACCAGGGGATGCGTGTTGGGTGAAGCACATGGTAGACCGGGCAGTCGACTGGGGACGTAGGGAGGTTCACGAGCTCGACGATGATCTTGGCGGCGTAGTCGACGGGGAGCCACGAGACTCGTTCATCGAGCTCAGGAAGGACACCAATCGTGTCTGCACACTACACGTCCAAATCCATTGGGTTAGGCAAAACGGATTAGCGGTCGAGCATGAGGCGGACCTTGATCATGAGGGAAACTGCCAAGGACTCATTCCCAATCCCATTAGTCGAATCGCCAACCATTTGACCGATACCTGTGGGGAGGATGGCCAGTGAGACGATGTCACCGTGTCTCGATCATCGGGGGTTACATACGCAAAATTGCAGTTTGCAACGGGGTCTTGCGTGCTGCGATCTGACAGAGCTTCTCCGTGACCCATTTGGATTGTGCACTTCAAACAATACCAGTCAGACAAGTGCGTGTGCACACAGAAATAAAAAGACATACTATCCCATCCCTTCAGCCACAGCCGGGTCGTCTATGACCGCCTCGGGGACCAATCCAGGACCAGGCCACATGAACACCGAGCTAATGGACGACACGAAAAAGAACTTGGCGGGTTCGGCGTGTGGTGAGGATAACGCGAGGTGGATGAGATTCACTGCGCCACGAATGTGCGGTTCGAAACTGGATCACAGGGTAAGCAGTTGCACGGGGCGATCGTGCAGTGTATGTGAGCATGTACGTACCTGGATATGCCCAGGTTAAAATTCACTGGCCATGCGCTCTGGAGGGACGACGCAAGGTGAGGCAAGATGCCGTGACGACAGATACGAGCACGTACGTGAATGATGTCCGTGACTCGACTCACGATCTCGTGGTAGCGTTCTTCGCTGAGACCGAGGCGATCTGCAGACAAGTCTGCCGCAAGCGCCAAGACGCGTCCGTTTGTGTTTATATGCACATCGCGGAACCGTGTCAATAGCCCTCGCGTCTTCATCGATGCCGCGAGCCGGTCTGCCGCGTGCGCGTCGTTCTCGGCGCGGCAGAGACAGTAGACAGTCTTCACGTCCGGATCGGCGAGGAGCTCGTCAAGGATGTGCGACCCAAAGGAACCCGTGGTGCCCGTCAAGACGACCTAACGAAAGAACGGCAGCGACGGTGAACAATGCCATATACAACAGAGGGGGTCGTAAACGCACCACTTTTCCAGAGGTGCCAGTTGAATGGCCATTGGTGTGCACTTTCGGTGAGTACGTGAAGTGGCTGTATTTTTCGACCAACTCGAGCAAGAGCTCTTCAGAGCTCGCCTGCGAGACGTCGCCGTCTTTGCCGGAGGAGAGGAACACGATTAGCTTTGCCAGCCTTGTAGAAAAAGAAGCGTGAGCGACGATCGCGATGAGCTACATACATACGCACTTGGTGATGGAAGAATGCTCAAAGACAGCATTGATAGACAACTTGTTTCCACCTAGATCAATCTCCTAAATAAAGCCCTTCATCAGTACCAGCCCACACCAAAAGATGATTCAAGGAATGGAGATGGTCCTCCTCCCGATCGTCCAAAGGGACAGGAAAGGCGGTGGCAGGTGAGGACAAGGGGATGGTGGCGGAGGGAATGAGAGGGAGCATGGACAGGAATAAATTGCGAGGGGTCTGGTCCAAGATGACAATAGCACAAAACACACGTACCCTCTGAATAGTATTTCGAATCCGCGTCGATTGGAGCGAATCGAGCCCGAACTCGAACAAATCCGTGTCATCTTCAAGTCCATCAATCGGCTTCTCGATCGTTCGTCCAATCACCTCTCTCACAACCACCTTTGCCTCCGTCTCGTCCGCCACACGCCTCTTGCCCTCCGATCCCACCTCTCCCTCAAGGCGCGCATATACCTCCTCAATCACTTTCTCAAACTCGATATACACCTTGGGCCTCAAAATACTCCCCTTGTCCGCCTTTGGAATTGCCGTCCCGTACGGAAGAAATACGAGCGCCTCTGTCGAGAGCTGAGAATGCGATGGCGCCTCGGCGTTGGCGAGCGCGACAATCGAAGAGATCCGTCGAGTGAATTCCTCGTGCGATAAATGCTGGGTGGCTTCGGTAGGGAGGATAAGTGCGCCGATCTGCGTCCGGCCGCTCCCAAAGACGATGGCATCAGCGATGTACGGGGAGGACCGAAGAGTGAGTTCAATTGGGACGGGATTCGTCTTTTCGCCGTTGACCTATTGGATTTGGGGCAGTAATTTGGGATTATGATGGAGCGTGCGATAGAAAAAAAGGGGCCCATACCATGACAAGGGTATCATCTATCCGGCCGATGTACTTGTAGGTATCGGGGATTGTTGGATGTTTGATGAACAGGTCTCTGGTCGCATAAGACCCGTCTGGTTGGTTGGACACCGCCTACTGGACCCTGAGCACTGAAGGCGCAGAGTGTATGCACAAGACCTACCTTGGAGCGCCATCCATCCAAGACGTACAACTCATACGTGTCACTTCCGCATGGTTCGAAGCGCAAGTATTCGTGCACGCCACTGCGGACGTAGGGGCCCTTTGCGCGCATCCAGTTCCATTCCTTGTCAGTGGCGAAATCGCGGGTGGATTCCATAAGATGACCCATCTCGGCTGACAAGCGTTTCATCAGCTTTAACACGAGGCAAGGATGGGAAAAGGACGCACTACAACCATAATGACCGACCAAGGGAATGCCCTCCGAGACCAAAAGGTCGCCGAGCTCGTCTGGACAGGCGCTTCCGCTAAACGTGACTACCTTGAGACCTTTGAGGATCTGCAGGCCCTCTGGCGTGCCCGCGAGTAATCTGAGAGTAAAAGGAACACCAAAAAAGGCTTGCACATCAGGCGCTTGCGAAAGCAGCTCGATGATGTTTGTAGACGTGAGCGGGATAGACCCCGTTGGAAACATATACAGCACTTTCGTGGCATACCACGCTCGAAGCATGCTCGTGTGTCCGAATCCCTAAGAGAAGAATACAGGTTCAGCACGGCGGGTAGTGGATGAGGGGAACCAAACGAACGTGATACAAGGGCATCGTCGTGAATGCGATGAGACCAATATTCATTTTGCAACTCCCGACGACCGTCTTGTTGGTCATGGTGATCGCCTTTGGGAACCCAGTGGAACCACTCGAGTGGATAATGTTTACGGGGAGGTTGGACTCCATGTCAGGACTGAGAGGCGGTTCCCAGTGCGTCTTGTCTGGGTACGCAATCCGGGCATCGGGTCCGAATACATCGGACGGAGGTTGGCGGATGATCGACACTGACGATGGATCTGCCAGGAGAGCGAGTGCGGCAGTGGCAGAAGAGAGCGACGTGTCCTGCACAATCACGTGAGATGTATTGGTCACGGTCAAGAGATGAGCGATCGCGGGCGGCGAGTTGTTGGGCGAGATGAAGAACACGCCTGGGATCCAGAGTGAGGAACTGAGTTGACCAACGAACGAAGATGGACGAACAGTAGCCCATGCGATACAAGCACAATTCTGTGACGACATACTCGACACTGCTCACGCCCAACAGGCCGACTGTGAGTCTGCTCGTTGCATCGCCCTTTGTGCGACCAGGCAGGGCACCGGTGTCTTTGAGATGGTTCGCGAGAAGAGACGCGGCTGCATCGAGCTCAGCGGTGGTATATTTTATGTACTGGTATACGGGTGAGCAGGAGCGCGCGAGTAGAGAGCTGGAGACGTACACTAAAGTTCTTGTCTGGGATACCAAGGACCTGGAGGTCGGGGAAATCGCGGACCCTCTCTGCGATGAGCTGGTTCAAGGAGAGAATGTCTGACATGGCGGCTGCAGAGGGTGCCCAACAGGGGCGTCTGAATTTTCATAAATATCAGTCCACCGTGATGGGTGGCAGTACGCCTGAGTGATGCTATCTGATGATGAGTGCAAGACGTGAGAGATTGGACATGGTAACCATGAAGATGTGTAAAAGCCATGACAAAGTTCTGCAGCGGTTTGCCCCAGCCACTGCAATGCCTCCAGTCGACCTCATTTGGTTCCGATCGCAACTCCTACCACGTTTCTTCATTACATTACTTGTCCATACCTAACATGCTCGTCTATCGTCAGATCGTCTCTAGCAACTGTGCAGACAATGTGCACTGCTCGCTCCCTCGGGCGCAAGCCGTACCTCAAGAGTATCAGGGCCTCGTCCTTACCAGTATGTACCTCTGACGACTTGCAGCCTCTCGTGGTGTTCAGCAACCTCCGCCACGCATCGAGTCGAATGTGAGCGCATGTGAGCCTCACCGGCGGCAACCTGCTCGACCTTGCATCGACATATGAGCCCGCCTCTGGAACTTCCACCTCCTCTTTAATATTTCGCAACAGAAGCAACGCGTCCGATTGTCACGGCGAGACAGGACTAATATTAGCTACGCGTGAGTAATTTAATGACGAACTACAAGTACGCAGTAGAATTGGTCACAATGCATGCGATTTCGAGGGCAAGGTTGGGTTTCCCCCCTGTTGCTAATTCACAATGCGCAGCTTTTTGACGGCCTAAATTGTATGCATTGTAACCAATTGTACTGCACCATACCATTCTTACTAGCCGACGCCGTCGCGCTGTGACCGCCGGTGTTCTTGGAGTGACCGTGATTTGGAACGACGCCGTTGTTGACGGAAATAGCGTACGTATTGCATGGCGGCCATGTGATGTGGTGCTAATCCATTTTCAGTTCCCCGGCGACTAGTATTGGTGCAGCAGAGTTCGTCCGCACACGGG
>JBBPNQ010000916.1:0-10860 GCA_038090975.1 Boletellus pseudochrysenteroides
CCCGTGGATTGTCGCAGGTGTCGTATTCTGCCCGCCTGGCGACGGTGTCGCCCACCTCGAACACGACCACCCTCCGTCGCAGAGCCACCGCAAGCCAGCCCCGCCTACAAGCGATCCCACGCACCCGCTCCCTGAACTCCAGCTCGGCAACCTCGACCCCCGCAGCATCATCCCATAGAATCACCTTGTTTGGCGGATACAGCGGGCTGCGACCTCCCCCGAGGAGGAAGAGCAGCGACGACGTGTGGCAAGGCACAGCGGCAGCCAGCGTCCCACCGGTGAACTCTGTGGACGACGTCAACACTCGACGACGGCACCGAGACCGAGACACATGCCTCTCTTGCCAAGGAGCGCAAGTGGCCATGCCTGATAAACGGCGAATCCAGCGGGTGTCGAGGCAGTGAATATCCGACAATCCGCATCAAACTGGGCATCGAAAATCTGAACTGGGTCCGTGGGCGTGATGGAATGTCGTGCGAGGTTCATCGGGTGAATGTGTAAGAGGCAAGCAGTACAACTGCAGCAGAGCCATACTAATGGGTTGCGATTTCTACATCAAGGGCCTGGGGGCATGGGTAATATAACACTACACAAGACAGGAACCCGACGAGGCGGAGGCGGACAACACGACAGCAACGGTCAAACTTGGGGCATAGATAAATACAGAAACCCGGGTGGTGTATAAATATTCAACCCAACCGTTTAACCTCGAGCAGAATGTGCAACTGCCGCAGACGCATATGGTGTCGCGTGATAGGCCGAGTGGTGGGTGTAGGCAGAGGCGTGTGAGGCCGCACGAGGTACACTCTCGTTGGTGTCATCCCAAGCCTTTGGTGGCCGCAAGCCAACACCGGCGAGCTGCTGGCGAGCAGCTTTGAACTCGAGCTCTTCTGCCTGGTTCTGGGCAACCAACGCGGCCTTTGCCTCTGCCTGTCTCTGAAGCTCGGCGTCGGATTCATCCGACAAGTAATCTGTGAATGCGCCATCTGAGATGACGGTGGCATCAGACAACGAGCCGCGGGAGCTGCCACTGTCGCTGCTGCTCTCCGAAGAGCTGCTGACGTCGAGGGCAGCCATGGCGGACTCCAAAGTGGACCTTTTGGACAAGAGCGTTCGGCCGAAGGGAGTATCTTGAGAAGACGTTACGTAGGGATCTACGAGTGACGTTTGCAGGGCCGAAGAACATGGGTGCTGGGTGGGGAAATCCCCAGAGGGTCGTGATGGCGAATAGGAGGGGGCGACAGCAGAGAGAGAAGGCCGTCCCGTCCCGTTGCGACGGGAAAGAGAGCCATCTGGATCGATATATCTGCGTGTAGAGGGGGCGCGTGATTTGTCCTTGGTGCCTTCGGTGTATGTCTGGCGACGAGAGAGTAGGTGCTGATCGGAGGCAGGTGCGGAGGAGCGGGGAGTGGTGCCTGCTAATGCCGAGCTCTGGGGGACGGGACTGCCGCCGGAACGACCGCGGGGAATAGCAACGGGCTGGGTCTTTGAGGAGGATGGGCAGGACTTGTTGGGTGGACTGTTGGTGCTATTGCGACGATCCAAGGTGGGCGGGGATGACTGGTGCTGGGACTGTGCACGGGCGGAAGAGATGATGGGGGGCAGGGTGCTGCCTCTAGAAAGGATCGCGTCGAGGACAGACTTTATCTCGGGGGGCATGGGTATGCTGTGTACGATGCTGACGGTGGGCCAGTCGGCGGGTTGTATGAGACGGTGCTCGCTTTGGGTGGGGGGCCGGCAGCAACCGGGCCAACCATGGTTGTTGTACACGGTGAGTTTCGGGTTTGAGCGAGCCCACTGTGACGGAAGGGGGTGAGGACGGGGGGGATCGGAGGAGAGGAGGGGAGGAGACCTTGCAGTAACCACAGCCGTTGAAGGACTTTACTGTGCAGGCGTGTGGGGACGGGGTGGGGTGGGTGGGAGCGAGGAGAGGGACGGACCTTCGGCATTTTTGAGATGGACGACGTCGATGCGGGGATGGTTGGCTCTGTTGTAGCAGACGTCGCGGAGGTGGGGACAGCTGTCGGGGTGTGAGTGTCGGCGAGGGACAGGAGGAGCGAGAATACCGGGCGGCGCTGGGCTTGAAGACCATGCACATTGGACATGGCACAGCAGAGATGTCGGCAGGGGCGTTGTACTGGTAGCACATTATGGGGGAGGAGGAGGAGCAACGCCTGCGGCGGCACTCTTATACCGTCCTAAATAAGGACCTCTCCTCATCGTCCTCACCACCATCGACAATGGGAAAGTCCCACTCAAAACTAACCCCAGACCAGCTCGCAGACCTCCAGAAGAACACGTACTGTAAGCGTCGTCCTCGCCCGTCCCATCCACGCTCATCCTCTCTGCGCAGTCGACAAGAGAGAACTACAGCAGTGGTGCCCCTCCTGTCCTCGCTCACCCCCACCCCTCTCTGACCCTGCGCTAGGTACAAGGGCTTCCTCAAGGACTGCCCATCCGGCCAGCTCGACAGGTCCGAATTCCGTCACATATACAAGCAATTCTTTCCGTTCGGTGACCCCGGCGAGTTCGCAGACTACGTCTTCAACGTCTTCGACGAAAACAAGAACGGCACAATCGACTTTAAAGAGTTCATCTGCGCCCTCAGCGTCACAAGTCGCGGCCGCTTGGACGAAAAGCTCAAGTGTATGGCCCTCCGTCTCCATCGTCCCCCATCTTACTCCCCCTTCACAGGGGCGTTCCAGCTCTATGACATCGACAAGGACGGCTTCATCACCTACGACGAGATGCTCCAGATCGTCGCTGCGATCTACAAGATGACCGGTCAGATGGTCAAACCCCCCGCCGACGAGGACACCCCAGAAAAGGTCTCTCTTCCCTTTTCATTTCCTTTCCCCACCTGACCCTGTCTTCCCAGCGTGTACACAAGATCTTCACAAATATGGACCGTGACAAGGACGCAAAGCTTACGTATGATGAATTCGTAGAGGGCAGTAAGCAAGATCCAACTATAGTTCAGGTAGGTCTCACCCAACCACGCGGTCCTACTTCCCCCGACTCACCATGTGACAAGGCCTTGTCTCTCTATGACGGCCTAGTATAGGATCACGCGCGAATGCACCCCCAATCGTATCTTATCTCATAAGCGCTCGCGAAGCGGTCTCACGTACTACTATCTCCCCTTAATCGGCACTTCTCGCGGCGAACTAGGTTGTCGGACTCGGATACGATCTCCTCAATTGTGTACATCTTCAACCATGTAACGGTACTGTGTTGCTCCTAGATGCTACTGTAGTGTACTGTTGCTACCCTCTACTCGGAGCCAGCTTTCCATACTTGCCAAGGATCTTGACGTCCATGTCCTCCGCTGCCCAGCTGTACAGCCCTTCCGCAAACTCTAGATTGTCCCGTTCCGCCTTGAACAATTTGGCATAATCCTGTGGCTGCCCTGCCTGCGCAGTTCCCATTGCCGCAAACGGCGACATTGTCATGTCACGCGTAGAATCGGCAGCTACCCGACAGAGAGCCGCATGTCAATATCAGCGCTTGAATCCACGATTGAAGGTACGCACAATTACCACCCCCGAGGATAAGGCGGTATAACCCATTCAGACCGAAAAAGTTGAGAAAATACCACGACAGCGAGGACACCCACCGGACGTCCATATCGGGTGTTTCAATGCCACGCTGAAGCATAGACTTGAACCCGAGCGTCAGGGGAAAGGGCAGCTTGACTATTGAAAAAAGGATCTGAGGGACATGCAGCATCAGGCCAGCTGTGACGCACTTAGGACAAACCCCTGGAAGAAAAAGTTGATCCAGCCCATGATGACCATTTGAGGTACCATCATCACCATCTGCGTCTTCATCCCGGCCATCATCCCGTCCATAGCAGCCGGGTCCGAGAAAGGGTTCGACGCAGACAGAGCCGAGTCGCCTTTGGGCGGTCCATCTTTGAGGTATGTGCCAGCCTTGAATGCTTCGGAGAGGTTTTGTGATATCGACTTGTAGTATAACGGTGGTATAGGCGACTTGGCGGACGTGGCGCGCAGTATTTGAGATCGAGCGAGGGCCTGCCTGCAACATTTTCGAACGACGTCATCAAGAGACGACGGAGGAACATACTGTTCACGAAGTGCTACGCGAGACGACTTTTTGGGCGTCGACTGCAGTAGAAGTACGACATAATGTCGTAGTACGCCAACAAGTATCTTGAAATCAGAAAAGATGTAGTCAGTGGGCGGGTGCGTGGCAGGCGGATGCGCCTACCATGACGAGGGTGATTGGGAACAGGACCCAGTCCCGTATTTGCGGGTCGAGATATAGAGAGACCCTGCAAATCGATCCCTGTTAGCCCGGATACAATGCGCTGGGGCAACCATAGGAATACAGACGGAGTGCTCGAGGACATGACTGTTGGCACGAGGCTTA
Organism: Boletellus pseudochrysenteroides; assembly: GCA_038090975.1. Taxonomy (NCBI): domain Eukaryota; kingdom Fungi; phylum Basidiomycota; class Agaricomycetes; order Boletales; family Boletaceae; genus Boletellus; species Boletellus pseudochrysenteroides. Next base: position 4,393 of record JBBPNQ010000916.1, read on the forward strand.
GGCCCGACTTCCTCTTTTAGTGGGACGTGACATAGCCGCAGCAACGCTCTCACTGAATCCACCATGGACAACTCTCCGACCGCACTTTTTGACACGTACGAGCAAGACTTTCGTCAAATACTCGACAGTGTACGGTCGAAGCTCGACGGAGATGCCAAAGACGAACGTGGAGGTGAGGCCAATGCATACGTCTCTGTCGAGACTCCGCTATATTTCCGGTCAGAACAGAGAAGAACAGCTCTCAGACGAGTAGAGATGGAATTAGACGAGGCAGATGAAATGGCATGTATTGCCCTCCTCGTGCCTCTCGCCGGCTAACACATGTCTAGATCTCGCAAATGGAGATCGAAATCCAGGGGATACCACAATCTCTCAGGCCCCAGTATCAGACTCGTCTCAGGACTGCGAAAGCAGATCTGAACAGGTTCAAAAAGATGTCCAAGGACCTGCACACCCAATTTTCCCGTGCGGACTTGCTCGCATCACCCGGGAGAGCTGGCACACCAACCTCGGATGAACCTTACGGTGCAACAAGCGATAGAACGAGGTTGTTGGCTGGCATTTCAACGTTGGAAGATGGCACGAGGCGATTGCAGGATTCTCAGCGAATTGCCCTCGAGACCGAGGATCATGGTGCTGAGATCCTGATGAACCTTCGTGTTCAGCGAGAGCAAATCGAGAACGCAAGGGATACCGTAGGTTATAGTTTCGCAGATTTCTGGCTGCGCCACTAATTATCCCCTAGCTACGGACTGCAGACACGGCCATAGACCGCGCGTCGGGAACGCTGAAGAAAATGATTAGGCGGTGGGTTCAGTCTCGTCAGCTCGCCTCGGTAGATTATCATCCTAACTGTTTGACTAAGGATGTATCAGCAGCGCGTGGTGACTGCCGCTATCATCGTCTTGCTTGTCTTGTTCATTGCAATTATCATTTGGGAAAAACTTTTCCGCTAACCCGCTTGGATTATTTATTGCATGTGCATTGTCCATAATTTACTGATCCGCGGACGGTGTATTTATCATCTCCACATACCAGTCCTCTCTACCCCTCTTGACAATGTCATGCAAGGTCGGGTAGAGTTTTCATATGGTGTATATGAACGCATTCCTTTTATTCTTTAGAGCCGATGTTATTGTGATTTAGCATCACTTAAATCGGTCAAATTCGCAAAAGCCTCGTGCCCTTCAGCCTCTTCCAATTGTCTGCCTTAACCGCCGTAAATTCTGCCACACTTCAGGCTTCTTCCTATTCAGTCCGATGTTGATGTAACGCAAGCGGCCTGCTTGCATCATTAACAGGACCACGATTACTGTCTTTCCGAGGATATACCCAGGTGAATCTGATGGTTGAAATATCTCCGTTCTACTAGTAGTGATACTGCCGACGCGGAAGATCAACGTCGAAGCATCGATCGTGAGTTGATAACTAATTCAACATCAGAGGTCATGTAAGAGAAGCACATGAACTGACCTTCTTAGTGTACTCACTCGTGTTGCTGGCATTGTACGCGTAGATGGCGGCAGGGCACTTTCCGAAAGTTCCGGTTAGACCCCATACGTCCAAGCCTTGGCGAAACATCTGCTGGGAATCGGATCTCCGAAACACACCAAAGAATAATCACTTTCATTGAAACTGATGAGAAGAGCTGTGGTCGTGTAAGTCATAAAAAGAACATGAACGGGCGCGGTTTGACCCATTCCAATAATTATTCCTGTCCACGTACGAGCCGTAGAGCCTCGTCACGGTCTTCATCTTCAAGGGAGTCGCTGGATCAAACCCCCTGGTTTCACAAGAGACCTCTTCTCTGGTGCATACTATTTTACCATGTGAGGTCGTATGACTGGCGGAAGGGTCATCTGTGACCTCAAGGCTGGATCAGAATCCGAACTGTGAGTGTCATTTATGTCAGACTGACTCAAGACGAACATTGACACATACTAGTGACTGAGTCTTATGGTCAATGAATACCATCCACATATCACGAAAGTCGAATCTCAGCTTTTGTGACTTAGCAAGAAGAACACCCACAACAGAGGTCTGAGTCGCTCACTATCCAACATCACAGAGATGAGCTGAGTGTGGTTGCCGCTATTCATATGACGCCGGGTGGGTAGCTCTTCAAATCCGAGTCTTGACACACAGTGACCGTCGGCGAGCTACACTTGTAGTGCCATGCGATTATGTACCTGCCCGAAGAACGTGTCATAGGGGACTCATGAACACCGCGACTGCTCCCGACACGCTGATAAGGCATCGCCGGGGGTGGGGGTGACATGACGATGTTTAAGTCTGTGTCATTGAGTGAGTAACAAGGGGGCTTACCTCCCACTGGTCTCGGAATCAAATGTTGAAAAAATCCGAAAGTGTACTCCGGGTTAGCCAACCTGTGCGACGGTGAGACTCACGACTTGATTTTTCATCGATACCCCACGTGGATGTCAAATCGAGTACAAAAACATTGCAGAAAAAAGGAACAAAGTCACAACGATTCACTTCTAGACGGTAACGGGCTACATAGCTTGTCCATACTCATGTGAGCCCTGTTCTCCATGTCTCTGGTACTGATGATATGGATCCCCGTAAGATGTGTAGTCATAGGTATATGCTGGCTGCGCATAGTGACTCGGATAGTCCTGCACATCACGAGTAACTCCCACCGCACCATCACTTGGTGGCCGTATCACAGGGGTCGGCCTGCCTTGATACGCGTCATAGACGTCTGCGACATAGTTCTCTGGCATCCCATGATGGCTATAGGCCCCCGTTTGCTGATAAGATATAGGGGCTGCAGCTGCAGAGAGGTTGACTTGGCTACTATAGTCATCGTCGTAAACGTAGCGCTGGGGTGGTTCCTCGTCAAAAGCAGCTGTGGAAGGATTGTATTGTCCGTATGCGCCTGGTGTCTGGTGAGAATACGCCCCGTTGTACGCTGGCATGGAGGGGTAATCGGAGTAGTCGACTCCTGCGGGATTTGTGTGATAACTTGGCGCCACGCTCCTGTTATCAGAGGCGTAGTGGTAGTCTTGGGCATAGGGACTTGGGGATGGCCCTCGTTTGATCGCGGAGGTAGCGTCATCATCGTCATCATCGACAGAGAGGTTTGGAAGTGTGGGTTGTGGTAAGGGCTTGGCTATCATCTCACCCTTCTTGTTCTTGAGGTGAGAAAAGTCGCCCATAGCCTCCTTCTTAGCAAGTGCAGCAGCCTTAGCTAACCTCTCCTTATTGCGGCGTTTGATGACCTCGGCAATACGCTGAGGACTGGTAAGCTACATGTAAGATGCGCACAGTTAAAAACTCACTTTGTCAACCTTGTGGCAGACATATTCCTGAATAGTCGAGGATCAACCAATATCTGTCGGGTTCGAATACTAAGCAAAGCTTACCTTCAAGTTCCCTTGAATGTAACAAAGGAGGGGAATATAACAGATACCGGCGATAATTAACAGAAGGAGCGAGCCGGCAAAGATGACAAACGTGAAAAACGTTGTAACAGTCAGGGCAGACGTAGAGAGACTGTTTCCAGCAAAGTACTTCGGCACGTCATACCATGGACCATTGTCCTTCTTAGCGAGGTAAATACTGTAAAGAGTCAGAGCGTTGATTGTCTGTCGAGGACCATCAGACAAAAGCAGCCGCTTCCAACCTATACTAGGACGTCAGAGCTCATATGATGACAAGAAATCAAATGACTTGCTCTTGAACGTAAAGAAGATAAAGAAAGCAAAGTCATCCTTCTTCTTGGTGGAATTACTGATGTGGTCGAAGAAGCAAAAGTGGTCATATGAGCCTGCGACAGAATGCACTGAGTGATCGATAGTGTCTTCCAATATAGTGGCATACGGAGTGAATAATAATGGTTTGCCATCACGTTCGTGAAAGCATATGAAATATCCCGACTGGCTATGATTTTTTTTGATTTGCGGGCTTCATACGCCAACTGCAGAGATGAGAATGCATTAAGTTGGGTCGAGCATGCAACTCACTAATAGGAAACCAAAAATGATACACCCTACGAACAACCACTTTCCGATATTAAAAGGGATATAGAAACAACCATCTTGATTTTGACAGTCATTGAAGATTTGATTTGACCACGTCGAGGTGGTCAACATCGTGGTTGCGGAAAAGATATCCGAGATATACACGAGAAATGATTTGAGAATGATGACATAAAGCCACAGGTACCTAGATGTGTGCCAGGTTAGAGGTTGATTCTTGTTACGGGTGGGGGAAGTGGCATCCTGCACAGGTGTACCGTGGGATGTTGTGAACTCACTTTAACCGCATGAAGAATCCATTGTCTGTGAATTCCCGTGTGTCGATGAAGTCGAACTACAAGAATGTCTTCATTCATGGGCATTGAAGGATGACTACTCTAAGGGGTACCTTGTGGTCGGGAACAACTTCCCGCTTCCATGCAGGGCCGGAACACATTGTATGTGTATGGAATAGTCGATCAAGGAGCGATCACGACAGCGAGCGAGTTGTGGAGTGTGGTGGGCAAGGATCGTTGGTGCGCGCGTGCGACACAGTCGCATACAGAACGGAACCGAGCGCGCTGGAAGGAGTGGACGCAAAAAGAAGGGACCGACAAGTCGCTGGGAAATGTGGAACACACTGTAGGGAGCGTTGGGGGGGAGGACGAGGAGGGGAGGAAGAACGGACAAAAGGCAATAAAGTAGGCCGCCAACTTCTCCGTATCAAGGTCCTCCAATTACATAATCAAGTGCTTCAAGGACCTTGCAACTTCTTCTTCATCACTCGCAACAATGACGACCGTACAGAAAATCAAAGTATGTTACCCTCTTGTGTAGGTTCTAGCCTTCTTGACCGATATCAATTTCCACAAGGAAATTGAAGATGAGATGGTAATCTTGAGCAGCATCTTCCGATGATGGCTTCATTCACCCAAGTCTGTAGGCCAGAAGTATGTTGTACCGATACTTGTTCTCTGCACTTGCCAAACATATCCAATCGCCTAGCCCAAAAGAATAAGGCCACCAGCTATCATCTTGGTCAGCTCAAGGCCAAACTCGCAAAGCTTAGGCGAGAGTTGATATCACCATCTGGAGGCGGCGGTGGGGGTGGAGGCATCGGATTTGATGTAGCTCGGACTGGAGTAGCGTCCGTTGGCTTCGTCGGTTTCCCGTCTGTAGGAAAGGTGAGAGTGACGATCCTACTCAGATCCATTTTCATGCTGATCCGTTTACAAGTCTACTCTCATGTCGAAACTTACAGGAACTCATTCAGAGGTCTCGGAGATTGACTTCACCACCCTTACCACCGTTCCTGGAACCCTAAAAGTACATGGTGCCCCAATACAGATTTTGGATTTGCGTGAGTACTTCGTGCGTTTCGAAAACCACAACTCAGTGTCTCTTAGCTGGTATTATTGAGGGTGCGAATGACGGTCGTGGTAGAGGTCGTCAGGGTAAGTCGTTTGTACGCGCATATGACACTTTTTTTACTGACGGTTGGTTCGTAAGTGATCGCTGGTACGAAAGGAGGCACAGTCGCCGTACAACGACCTCGTAAAGACTTATTTCTCCTTTGGCAGTTGCTCGGACATGCAACCTTATCTTCATCGTGCTTGACGTTCTCAAACCTCTCGGAGACAAGAAGGTCATTGAAGGCGAATTAGAAGGATTTGGTATCCGACTCAATAAAAAACCTCCTGCGGTCCTAGTTCGTAAGAAAGACAAGGGCGGAATTGCAATTACGAATACCGTGCCCCTTACAAACATTGATCACGACGAAATAAAAGCTGTGCTCAGTGAGTACAAGCTCAGCAACGCGGATGTCACTATACGCGAACCAAATTGCACCTCGGATGACCTAGTAGATGTAATTGAGGGTAACAGGCAAGTTTTCACCCCCTCCTTGTTCATGGCGATTCACAGAGCAGACAGAGTTTATATACCTGCTGTCTACGTAGGTTTATATCATAAACATGAATCGAAGCTTCGTATTTACTCGAGACCCATAGGTTCTCAACAAAGTAAGCCGGTACTGCCACTCGAATTCATTGAATTTGTCACGATCCCCACTAGATAGATGCCATCTCGATTGAGGAACTCGATCTTCTGTAAGCGACTTCTTCGACTTCTTCGATTGATGAAACATCCAGCACTGTCCTCTAGATACAAAATACCAAACAGCGTACCAGTATCCTCTAAGGAATGGATGAACATCGACGAGCTGATTGAAATGATGTGGGACGCTCTGGAGCTTGTCCGTGTTTACACGAAGCCACGGGGGCAGTCGCCGGATTATTCCGCCCCAGTTGTCTTGCGTCGGGGAAGGTGTTCGATCGAGGATTTCTGCGGTGCTATTCACAAGGAGATTGCGAAACAGATGAAATAGTAAGCCTCATTTGGCGGTTTCCGTGCATCTTACTGAAATACCCTTAGTGCCATTGTGTGGGGATCGAGCGCGAAGCACGCGCGAGGGCAGAAGGTCGGCCTG
>JBBPNQ010000917.1:0-10856 GCA_038090975.1 Boletellus pseudochrysenteroides
TACTGGAGTCCCGCAGCAAGACTTTCGCCAGCGAGGGAGACCGGGATCGAGTGGGAAGGATGAACGGGATCGGTGATTGAGAAAGAGAACGACTCAAAGGGAAACATGGCACCATTTGGTTGGCCCGCTAGCAGGGAGATCACCCCGGGTTTTTTTTCCAGAGGGAAAAGCGATGCAACTGAGAGATCCATCAGCTTTTCAAACTTTTTCGACCAACGATGAGGAATGACCCACTTGGGCTGGGTTTCCGTTCCTTTGCAATATCTGACACGAAGTACTCGTAGAATTCCGGAGGAAGTTGTTTCTGCATCTGCACATTCGAGGGTTGATCGGTCTCCTGGCTTGAGACGGCGTTTGTCACGGACGTGCTGTTGACAACCATTTCGTATGAGGGGATGTTGCTGGCCTGAAATCGTAGACGCGGAACCGATTTCTCGCTTTATACTTAAACCGCCGGTTTGCACCGCAATTGTGTCCAGGATACCAGGACAATCTTGTTTGTTTCGGACTCATCGAAGTACCAGCCATCTTTGAGCCGTGTCCACTCCGAACCTACCTGACCCTTGTCATGATGAACGCATCGGACGGGTCGCATAGAAGCGAGCTGGAGGGTCCGTTGTCTGGTGGTAGCGAAAGGAAGCTGACTTCCGTTAACGGGCAGTCTACTATAGGCCCGGGCCGGTTGCGACACGGGTCCTTCCTAGAGGTTAGTCCATCCATGAGTAAGCAAAGTAACGTCACCGGTGACACCGTATCACTACACGTTCGGCATGGGCCGTCGGCGCGAGAGCTCCGGAGCGGCTGCCTCGCGATCGTGCCACCGATGGTATCCACACCTTCAATGACATGCAGTTTATCTTGTTGCAAGATCCCCTCCAACTTTCACCAGCGTTGCATTACTTCTCAGTGATCACCTACTCGAATTTTTGCGACCCCTTGCTCAGCGAGGCAAGATTGTAGAAGCGGTGGACGTGGCGCGATATATTGAAGCGTTCAAGGAGAAAAGAAACCAAGTTAATTGACCGGGCAGAACGGACTATTCGTGGGATCCTGGCAGCATAAAAGCAACGTGTGTGATCCCGCCGACACGCCAACTGTGACTGTAAAAGTGTGGTAGAGTATGGGATATGCATTAGCCCACTTTTTAGGCGTTCGTGATATAAAGTAAATGGAATGAGTGAAGTTCGGTCCTTACAACCTGGCCTGGGCCCGATCAAAGACAGAGTCAGCATTCCCCTTAAACGCAGACATGCCACGATAGTACATCTTCCAAGCCGCATCTGAAACGATCGGTGCTGAGACATACGCCTCGATGTTGAGGTCATCCAGGTAGCCTGCCAGGTAGGGCATGGCACTCGTCACCGCCTGGTCCTCCCGAATACGCTGATCATGGCGCGTCAAACCTCCCTTTTCGGCGTACCACGCCGGGTCGCGACGGATAACCACACATTCATAGATGTCGAGGATAGGCTTGGGTAATCCCTTTTGCAGGCCGGCGGAATAGGCTATCGAATGTCCCATGGATTCGATAGCATGTTCCGCCTGGGGGAGAACAAGTGCCTTGAAGCCCTGGCCACGGTGGCCGCCGGGTAACCGCTCCAGTAACACTCTGTTCTCCTCGAATAGCGACGCGGCGTGTCGAGCAAGGAGAGATTCTGATGCGTCCGGAAGAGGTATCCTGTATCGCTGGAGTAAGAGCTCGGAGAACAGCCGGATGCTCAACGTGAGGATGTCTCCATCGGCGACGATGGCACCCTTGATGTCATTCTAGGTATAAAGGGTGAGCAATGAGATCTGAGACCTGACGGGTGAGCACGTCACCGACCTCAAAGCGGGCCATAAAGTTATTCTCAAACGTCCCCTGAGCACCGCATCGCTCGGCGACCTCGGACACGCAACGCTGTGCCTGACGGCAGACGGTCGTCTTCACGATCACTGCGAGACCGTGCCGGATGCGAGGATCGAGCGACCCGTTCGTGGCCTCGCTTGCTACGATAGAGTACCAGTTTTCCAACACGAGACTCACGGCAACTGCATGCAGGACAGGCCACTGTTGTGTGCGAAACGATATGATCCGTATTGGCTCCGTCCCTGTCCCCTTTCCCGTAAGGGAACGGTGCATCGAGTACTTCCCGGTAATGAAAGCGGTGGCTTTAAGAGACGATATCCAGGGTGCAGCAACGGTCATAGTTCCAATCGGTATACGCCAAACCTCGTCCCACCATGCTTCCAATGGATGCCTGGGCGACGAATAGTCGCCCAACTTTGAGCCAACCAATGCGGTGTGAGGGAGGAGTACACGATTGAAACGCGTGATCGAGAAGTCCAGCGGAGTCGTGCCGGAGCGGGGACCCAGCCGGATCGACTCGACCCCCTTGAACAACTCGCGTTCACTGCAAATCGGGACAATGAAGAAGCGAGGCCCGCGGTCCCCTCCATCTACTATCAGCCGAGCCAGAACTAAGGCGACCTCGGAAATCCCAAAGGATGGTGTAGAGGGGGGCATGAACCTATCCATTCCATCAGTCACACGACAGTCACACGATGAAATAGACTGACTTGCAAGCCTCTTCTCTAGGCGTGTTGATGATAAAGCCTCGAGTCGTTTTCGTAGCTGTGGTTTCTATGTTAAAGGCATCCAATCCATGGCCTCTCTCCGTCACAAGGTAAATACCAGCGGTGTCGAAACGGAAGAGGCGATTAACCAGAGGCTCAAGATCTGGTCGCTGTCCAAGATAACGAGAAAGGGTTCCAATTGTTAATGCGGCTGAGTTCAGGAGTGTGAACATGGCACAGTCCAATGCTACAACGGGATCTGTCATCATGGACCAATATCTAGCGGAACAATACTGGACATCAGATGCGGACAAATCTGCGGGAAAAGTGTGAGCATTGGTATGAAAGTATGACGTGCAGGACATACGATGTGTTTGCATCACCAATCTCGCTCGCTGATAGGAAAGCGAAACGCGTGTATCCACAGACAAAAACTCAGTTTGAATGGTGAACAGAGGATGATGTGAGAGCTCGCTCGACATGTTGCCCATGGTGGCTAGTTCGTCCGGGTCGAAGAATCCTTTTCAACGAGCGTGGACAAGGTTATATAAAGTGACCGTGCGTTCGGTCCGGGGGGAGTCATAACGTGGAGCCAACGGCACCACCCACATGCACGAACATAAATTCAGGATCGGATCTTGGGACTTGCCAACACGGCGGGGAACATCCCGGTCTGATGGTCGGGGGAGGCCAAGTGAGGAAGGATCTTTGCTCAAGTTTGCAACCGAACAACTCGTCGCGCGCGCGTTACCGCTTGTGAGTCTCGCCCTTGTACACGGCCATGTTCGGACTACCTAGTAGAGGCGCCACTAGTTCAAGGATTCGCCCCAAGAGATGGGCTCGCACCGCGGGGTAGCATCGCCTTCCCATCCAGCGCGTCGCACGCTTAGGGCCCCTTAGATCTGTTTGCGTCCGTTTTGTCTCGTTTCCGTTCGGTTTGGCCCGGTAAACGGACGAGCGCACGAGCAAAACGGGATGCAATGCGGCTGGAGCTGGATGACATCCTAAATTCCATTTGTGCGCGCGCTCAACGGATGCCACTGAATCGCGCTGAACCTGGCGCTTATTTATGCCATTCAAAGGTGTATTGTCTCTCCTTCTTTGAGTGCTCAACTCATGTCAGTATCTTGATATTTAATTGATCATGTATGACATTCACCGTGATATTTCACCGAATAGTTTCACCTGAAGTCATCACCTTCAACATCCTTAGCACTTGCACAACTTGAATATTGTGTCATTCTGACCTATTTCTCGCTGTGTGATGGTTTCATCCAGTCAGATGGGAGAAAAGAGGATTCTCAGTGGACTGACACAGCGATGAACGCGGCGAGTCTAACGGCGAGTCGCGTCATGTATTTCGCCCAAGAAGTTCTAGTGTGTGCGAAAGCAGAGCCACAGGCGCGGCGTAGGAGAATCACATCCATCCGCTTTGAACCAACCCCATTGCAATGTCAATATCATCCCGACTCTTCTCTACACCAAACCGTTCGAGATCAGAAGATCGTCGTTTGACTAATCTTACGGAGAGACCGAACGGGAATGATCATCACTCGGGACAAGTCGGTGACGCGTCGCCACCTGACCAATTCCCCGAGACCGGCATACGATGATGGGCACCTTACAAATGTTCTTCCGAGGCTTGTCAATCACTGGCGTGGTACAACCAACCACACGGATTTTTCACTGACTATAAATGAGCCAGCATGCACGCCGAATTGCTCATTATCACCCGACAACACTCTAGATCCACCCACTACTCCGAGTTTTCTAACTAGCACTAGCCATGGTCGCTATACAGCAAACACCCGCACTGTTCAAGTTCATCAAGGTCGGCCGGGCGATGCTCCAGCACCGTGTCGTACTCGCCCCACTGACCCGTTTCAGAGCTTACGACTCCCATGTTCCTGGGCCTCAACAAGCATCCTATTATGCTCAGCGCGGTTCCACGCCAGGGACCTTGCTCATCACGGAGGCCACCGTCATCTCACACGATGCAGGCGGATACGCACACGTTCCAGGCATCTACACTGACGCACAAATCCAAGGTTGGAAAACGGTACGCATCTTTTCTTTTGTCCGTTGAAACCCGCCTCACATGTGTGCGTGTGTGCTCATAGGTCACGGACGCCGTGCATGCCAAGGGATCGTACATCTTTCTCCAGCTCTGGGCACTGGGCCGTGCCGCCGACATAGGTGTCCTCGAGAAACAGGATCCGCCTTCACCGTATGTCTCTGCATCCCCCATTACATTGTCCGGAAAGTCAAAGCCACCTCGTGCGTTGACCGAAGACGAGATCAAAGACTACATCGCCGCGTACGGAAAAGCAGCGAGCAACGCCGTCCACGGCGCAGGATTCGATGGAGTGGAGATACACGGCGCAAATGGTTATCTCGTGGACCAGTTCCTTCAGACCACTTCCAACAAGCGCACTGATAGATGGGGCGGAGACGAAGAGGGCCGGACGCGATTTGCGAGGGAGGTCGTCGACGCAATCGTGGATGCCGTCGGCGCAGACCGAGTTGGTCTTCGCATTAGTCCCTGGAGCACAGTCCAAGGTAAGGTCATTCAGTTGGATCCGCGTGGCTTGTTGTGCTCATTTCGCATGGATGTGTAGACATGAAGATGCCAGATCCGCGACCGACCTTTACTTACCTCGCCACCGCTCTGCGTGATAAGCATCCCAAGCTGGCATATCTCCACGTAATCGAGTCTCGCGTGGAAGGGATTTCCGACATAGCCGCTAATGCAGACGAAAACAACGACTTTTTGCGAGAGATATGGAATGGTGGTGAGGGTGGTGAGGAAAGGGCATTTATATCAGCTGGTGGATATACCAGAGAGATGGCATTGCGCACCGCGGAGGACAAGGGAGGGCTTATCGCCTTTGGGCGGTCATATATATCCAACGTAAGGGCGTTGCTTTTTTTATTCTCGCGCTCTCGGCTCATTCGCATACTTGATTTACTAGCCTGATCTCCCGGTTCGGCTTCAGAAGAACCTGCCACTCACACCTTCGGACCGGTCAAAATACTACTTGGCAGGGAACCTGACGCCGTTTGGATACAACGATTGGCCGTTTGCGGACGGCACTGTGACAGGGGTAGACGGAAGGCTCCGAGGCACTGACCCTCTCGACGAGAATACGAATTGATGCCATGTGCTTATACGACTCGGCCCGGCGGGGTTAGTGGCCTTCATCCCTCGCTCGACGCCCTCACTCGTATCAGCTAAATGTTTCTCGTTTCTCATGCATTTTACTTACATGGATACTTTTCTCTCCTTATTTGTTGCCTCACACCTGGTCCTCGCATGTCTTCACACTCTCGCGCCTTTGTCCTTAGCTGCGTCATTCTACTTAGTGTTCACCATAATTTCTTAGCATATTTAACTCGTCTCGTTCCATACTTAGGATGAACGAATAGACCCGAGTTCTCCGTTTCTCATCGTGGCCGAGCCCGACGAACGATACCGATATTTGCTCTCAGATCCCATGCGTCATCACTTCCTCTCCGGGCTGTTTCTCTCCGTTCCGCTCTCACAGCGCGGAACGTCCCCCTTCATGACAAACCTGTGAATCAGGGCACGAACAACAATGCGTTGTAGGAACGTTCACTTTCGACCAGAAGGAACGCACTATTTTGGGCAGGACGACGGTACCCGTGAGACCTCTGAAGAGACGATTTGGCGTACGGTTCACAACGTATATAGTGACGAGATCTACACCAAAACGCACGAAGAACGACGCTACCCCTCATAGACCCACGTGGATAAAAGGAACCCAAGACAAGAACGGTACACCAGACTCGCGGAGCCGCTCAATCGCGTGGTGCAACGCTTCCGCGGCCTGCCCACTGTCAGGAACCTTGCCATCTCGGAAGAGCGTCTTGTAGACGTCCTCTGTCACTCTGGGCGCATCGCTGTCTATGATCGACCACATCGTGGCGATGACACATCTGTACCCCGCAAGAAGCATTCCCGCCGCGAGATGGATCGCTTCCTCGGAGAGCAACATGTCTCCTGTTGCGGTTTGGCATGCAGACAGGAAGGCGAGACCCCCACGTGGGCGCGACAGTTGAATGATATCGGAAAGCTTCAGGCGTCTGCCGTGAGCGAGTAGGAGGCCACTGTCCAGGGGACTGGTGCGATCCTGTGTACCGTGACATGCAAAATGGACCCAGTCGGACGCCGTCATCTTTTCCACGACATCCTCAACAGTTCCATTTGCCTCCTGCAGATCAACGAGTGGGGTGGACGACGTCAGCTGCGTGATGGCCTCCATCTCCTTCGGCACGCCATTGAGCCGAACCTGCCCATCGGTAGTTGGCTGAGGGACAGAGAGCAGGCGAATATTACGTGAACAAGAAGGCCTATCCAAGTCTTCCTGGGAAGGCACTGGTCCAAGCGCAGTCATCGCGAGGATATAGGAAGAAATAACAAAGTCTGAAAGTTTGGGGCCCGGATTATTTATACTATAGTGGCCTGCTGCATGGATGGGAAGAAACGTAAATGGTCCGGTGGGGCACCAGAAGATCCGAGTGAGTTTAGAACCCGCCGATATCTGCGATTTTGCGTCAATAAATATCAAATTGTCATAGAGCTCGCACTTACCGAGAAAGCGAGGGCGTCCAGAATAGGGCTGACAACTTCGTCCCAGAGCGATGCTAAAATGGACCGGAACACATCGTCAAGAGTCATACCGGAAAGCTTTGCACCTCTATCCGAGGTATCACGTAAGATGACGCGGTCATGAAGTCTCAGTAATTTGTTCAGCTGGAACTGCATGCCTGAAACCTCATCGTAACCAATGTTTAAGAGTGGGACATGGATGACACGTTCCGAGTCCGCCACGACGACCAACGCATCGCATCTATGTTTGGTAGCATTGAGAAAAACGACAGGTCCCGAGTGTGCCAAAGAAGAAAGTTGATCAATTGTCTTCGGGAGCAGAAACCGCTCGAAACCAGGTAGGGCGCGTATTTCTGCAAGAAGCCTCTCGTGTGAGAGTGCAAGTGACCGATGTTGCCGGACCTGGTTCTCAAACAATGTACCCATCATATTCGAGTTGTTTGTAAACTTGTTGACCGCATTTCTGTCCTGAGTACTAGCATGCTCAAGCTCCTGTGACACGCGCTCAAACTGAGCAGCAAGTTCTGGATGTTCGGCACGAAGGTCATCCACAGGAATGCGAAGTTGTGAGAGCTGACTCCACATGACGTGACGACCTTGCTCAAGCCACTCGACAGCACGTTCAGGCGCATTAGCCTCCAGAGCAGAGGGAGCGGCATAACATACTGCAAATGCACCTTGGAGAAGTTCAAAGTAACGATCTTGAAGAGACGATCCAATCCATGCTAATTGGGGAAGGAGGTCGACAGAGACCGTGTGTGCGTCTAGGAGTGAGTCGGAGTCATAATGTTGAAGAAGGCGAATACAATGGATCCAGCGTTTGGATGCTCGAAAACGAAGGGATAATCGACCTGTGGTGGAGCGAGCTACCTGGGACGCGTATAGAATGGCACAGGGAAGGTCAGAACTTGACAAGTCCCTGGTGTGTTCAAAGTGTTTCATAAATGCAAGACTGAGATAATCCAATCGTGAAGACCTCAGTGGATGGCCATCGGGTGTGAGTTGCACCAAATCCTCGAACACCGGGATTGACTTCTCCAGGTGAACAATGTCTCTGGAATGCTGATAACGAATCATCAACAGATGACCGAGGTCATGCAGCCATGAAAGGCTGTGTGGATGACTATCAGGCGTGAGGTGCAGTGCCTCCTCTATCATTGATTGTGACTTCTCCAAGTTGAGGACGTCGAAGAAATGTTGTAATTCAACAATGAGTGTGCGGCATTTGCTAGCCGTGAAGGCCTGTCTGGATGATCATCAGGTGTGAGCTGCAGCGCCTCCTCGCTCATGAATATTGACTTCTTTAAGTCAACGGTGTCCCCAAAGCGGTCAAAGCGAATCAATAATGAGCTCGCGACATTTTCTAGTCTCGATGGCTTGTTTGGATGTCCATCCGGCATGAGCTGCAGTGCCTCTTGTGTCATTGATATTGACTTTTCTAGGTCAATGACTTCACTGAAGCGCAGATAGCGAGCCA
Source organism: Boletellus pseudochrysenteroides (assembly GCA_038090975.1). Taxonomy (NCBI): domain Eukaryota; kingdom Fungi; phylum Basidiomycota; class Agaricomycetes; order Boletales; family Boletaceae; genus Boletellus; species Boletellus pseudochrysenteroides. The sequence goes on from JBBPNQ010000917.1 coordinate 8,664, forward strand.
GCAACAAGCCAAGGGCCTCTAATCGTGAAGACCTGTTTGGATGACCATCAGGTGTCAGCTGCAGTGCCTCCTCTGTCATGGATATCGACTTCCCAAGGTCGACGTTGGCTCCGAAGCGCTGATAGCGAATAAGCAAGAAATGACCGAGGTTCTGCAACAATGAGCGCCTGTGTGGATGACTATCAGGGGTGAGGTGCAGTGCCTCCTCTGTCATTGATATTGATTTCTCCAGGTCGACGACATCTCCGAAGCGTTCATAGCGAGTGAATACTGAGTACCCGGCGTTTGCTAGTCGTAAAGGCTTGTCTGGACGATCATCAGGCGTGACCTGTAGTATACCGTCTGTCATCGATATTGAATTCTCCAGGTCGATGACATCTCCGAAGCGCTCATAGCGGATCAACAATAAATTGCCAAGGTTATTCAACAATGAAGCCTTGTTTGCATGGTCATTTGGTGTGAGTCGCACTGAATCCCCCATCGTCGATATCGACTTCTCCAGGTCAATGACATGTCCGAAGCGCTCGAAGCGAGCTAATAATGAGTGCCCAACGTTTGCTAGTCGTGAAGGCTTGTCTGGACAATCATCAGGCGTGACCTGTAATGCCCCTTCTGTCATCGATATTGATTTCTCGAGGTCGACGACATGCCCGAAGCGCTCATAGCGAGCCAATAGTGAGTGCCCGAGGTATTCTAGTCGTAAAGCACTGTCTGGATGACTATGAGGTGTGAGCTGCAGTGCTTCCTCTCTCATCGATATTGACTTCTCCAGGTTCATGATGTCTCCGAAGCGTTTATAGCAAGCCAATAGTGATCTCCCGAGGCGTTCTAGTCGCAATGCCCTGTCTGGATGATCATGAGGTGTGAGCTGCAGTGCCTCTTCTGTCGCCGATATTGACTCCTCCAGGTTGATGACGTCTCCAAAGCACCCGTAGCGAATCAATAGTGAGTACCCGAGGTCTCCTAGTCGCGAAGCCCTGTCTGCACGACCATCGGGTGTGAGCTGCAGTGCCTCCTCCATCATCAATATTGACTTTTCCAGATCGACGACGTCTCCGAGGCGCTGATAGCGAGCCAATAGTGAATACCCAAGTTTGCTGAGCCGTGAAGGTTTGTATGGATCGCCATCAGCAGTGAGCCGCACCACTTCCGTTCTCACCAAAATCGACTTCTCCAGGCCGATGAAGTCCCCAATGCGCGTATAGCGAGTCATCAATGATTGGCCGAGATCATCTAGCCATGGAGCCTTGTTCAGGGTATTTGTTGGACTTAAATTGCACTGTAATCCCTGGAATATAAATTGCCTCCTCGTGATCAAGAAGATATCGAACGCGACACACCCGAATGCAAAAGAGAATGCCTAGGTGGTCGAGCAACGCTTGTTTGGAGGGATCCGGATAGAATGTGCTCTGCAACATGGCGTCCAATCTGTCAACTACCAACTCGTCGTCAATGTTGTTCTCGCTTCCCTGGGCATTCTCCGACCGTTTCATTAACACGGATTCAGACTTCGCAGCGCTTCCGAATGCGAGCACTGCTGCAAAGAACGCATAGCTATCGGCAGGGGAAACTGCCAGGACCTTTAAGAGGAGACGTCGACTCTCTTCTTCATCAGCTTTGTCACATTGCCTTTGGAAGCGCGCTAGAACCGCTACTCCGAGACTGAGTAATGTGAATGCATGATCTTGGTAACCACAGGGGCGGAGACGAAGTGCAGCTCGATACAAATTGATTGGTACGTCGAGATCGGGGGACACATCATTCGCTCTGTAGTAGATCAACTTGGCGGTGGCTAAGTTGAACAAGACAGTGGCGTGACTGGGGTTATCCGGTGGACACAGGTCTCGAGCGTGTTCATAATGTTCGATAGATTCGCCAAGATCTCGTTCTTCTTGAAGTTCACGATATCGAATGAGTGCGCTATGTCCCATGTCTGTCACCTCCGCTAGTCGGCGCATCTCTGTAACTATAGGCTAATTGACGTAAGATAAGCACACAAATGCCCAGTGCCGAGCTAATGCAGCCCACTCACGTTTGGGGCAGTAAAGGGTCCGTTTTGGTGATGAACGCGCTGGTCAATCTCGAATTCAAACGAAGAACGTGAGGAGATAACATCGTCGTCCTCTTGTTTGAAGAATCGGATAACTACGCGATGGTGTTTAGGTGCCTGAACGAAAACGCAACAACGCTACT
>JBBPNQ010000918.1:0-10848 GCA_038090975.1 Boletellus pseudochrysenteroides
GGTTTTTTCATTTCTGGCATGTCCTATTACCGGGGAGTCGTGGTATTGTGTGATGATGTCTTGATGTAGGGTGTCAGCATCTGGGACCATGATCTTGTCTTCCCTTCACTCTAGGCCATCTGCGTCGAGCGTTGTCCCGTGGGAGGGGTTTTCCTTTTGGGCATCTTTGACACATTTCAGGATCTTTTCCTCGCCGCCATGGACACACGTCAATTCTACCCCTTGGATTCTTTCGGCAGGAAGAATCTGAACCTGTGCGTTATCTTGCTCGACGCCGATAGCATGGTCTTCTCGGCGTGAGAGCGCGTCTGCTTTCCCCATGGACATTCCTGGCTTCTTCACTAGTAAGTAGTCAAATCGGGACAAGTACTGGGCCCATCGGGCCTGTCTCTGATTCAGATCTTGTTTCACCATGAAGTATTGGAGATTCACGTGATCCGTCCATATTTCAAATTGGAATTTCGCCCCTTCGAGGTAGTGGCACCATTGCTCGAGTGCAAGGATAATTGCCAACATTTCCTTGTCCGCGATGGGGTAGTTCCTTTGTTCTGGTGTCATTGTGTGGGAGGAGAAGGCTACCGGATGCCACTTCCCTTCCTTCTTGATCGATAGTACACCACCGGTTGCGAAGTCCAAGGCATCTGTCTCCAACCGGAACCTTTGATCGTTATCCGGGTAGGCAAGCACCGGTGCCATGGTAAACCTTTGCTTTAGATGTTCAAAGGTGGCGTTTTCCTTTTCTGACCACACCCATGGTTGGTCCTTCTTTGTGAGATCATTAAGGGGCCGACTTATTTTGGAGAAATCTTGGATGAATCTCCGATAGAAGTTTGCCAGCCCCAAGAAGCTTCGTACTCCTTTGACGTTGTGTGGCGTAGGCCACCCTAAGACCGCCTTGACCTTATCCTGCTCCATTTTGATTCCTTCTTGGGAGACGATCATTCCCAGGAATTCTACTTCTTTGGCAAAAAAGGAACATTTCTCAGGTTTAGCAAAAAGATTGTTTTCTTGTAGACGTCGGAGTACTTCCTTAACTACTTCTACGTGTTCTTTGCGTGTTCCGGACATAAACACCATTATGTCATCAATATACACGACGATGCATGTGTCCATATCAGCATATATTTCATTCATCATCGTCTGGAACGTGGCAGGGGAGTTACACTGCCTGAAGAACATGACCATGGGTTCGAAACTCCCTCGGTGGCAGATGAAGGCTCCTTTCCATTTGTCGCCATCTCTTACTCTGATGTTGTTGTATCCCCACCGGAGGTCAATTTTGGTGAACCACGTGGACCCTTTAACTTTGTCCACGAGTTGCGAGATTAACGGTAGGGGATAATTATTCTTTACCGTCCACTCATTTAGGTAATGGTAGTCTTGCACCATGTGCTTTTGCCGTCCTTTTTGGGCACGAAGAATACTGGTGATGTTTGGGGTGACTTGGAGGGCCGTATGTATCCTTTTCGTAGTTGCTCGTCCACGAATTCGGACACCTCCTTTTGCTCTTCAACCGACAGGGAGAATACTCTTTCCTTTTTGGGCACGAACCCTTCCTTCAGATCTATACAGTGGTCCCAGGGCTTTCTCGAGGGGAGGTGTTCAGAGACCTTTTTTGAGAATACTTCTAAGAATTCATGGTATTCCTTGGGGATCTGCTCTTCCAAGGGTAAGTCTGCTGTTGGTTGCTTCTTTTCTAGTGCCTTTATTTTGGCGTAAGCGTAGGGCGCATTGTGCAATTCCTGTTCCTCAAGGGTCCATAGAAATGTAGGCCTGTCGGAGAGGAGGTAGCACGTTTTCGGGCACCTGGTCATTTTTACCATGCCTCGATTCCAATCTATTTCGGGGTTGTGCTTCTGTAGCCACGTATGCCCTAGGATTAGGTCGTTTCTTCCCAGGTTAGTGACTTCGGCGATCACCTTTTCCTGATGCCCTTGGTATTCGATAATGAGTTCTGCCTTATGAGTGATGGTTCCGGCAGAGTTTTGGGTGCCGTCTACATTGTATACGTAAAGTGGCCTTTCAATCTTTGAAATAGGTAGCTTCTTGGATGCTACCCATTTTTGGTCAATGAACACCCCATTGGCTCCGCTGTCCAGCAGAGCCTTGCAAGGTGTCCTCCATTCCTTGTTTGTTACTGGGCAGACGTTGATATCCACCAGCACCTCATTTTTGATATTAAAGGACCTTATGCAGATCCATTCCGGGGTCTTCTTGGCAGCATTTCCTTTATTTGTTAAAACAGAATTAAGCGTGCATTCCCGTGCACCGAGCCCATCTAGGGACCCTGTTTCGGTAGGACTATCTATGTTACTACATTGTTCTTCCTCAACCCCAGCGCTAAAAGCAGCATAGCGATTGTAGGAACTACTTCGTACTAAGTCCTTTCCTTGTTTTCCGGCAAACTCCGCGCTTACAGCAGCAGATGTCTTGCCGAAACTTCTTTTGCTACCATTGTCCTTGGGAACTTGAACACCCGGTTTGTTCAAGCTCTGAATTCTTTTCCCTGTTTCTTCATTTCGTTTGTTTGCATATCGTAAAAGTATGCCTTCATTTCTTCGTGGTTCATTTGCTGGACCGTTCGGGATGGTCTGTCACTGCCTTGTGGGCTCTGGCCGCCTTCTTCAACTGGAGATCCTGCCCGATCCTCCATCGAGCATATTGGAATATACTTTGAGCACCTTCAGGTATGCCCTCCCCCAAGGAAGTGACATTCTGAGCACTCTCGTCGTGGTGTAGGGCAGGTCCATCTGCCGTCGCGCTTAGCCTGGTGGCCTTCTTTGCCACAGTTAAAACACTTGGGCTTACCGCGCCCGACCACACTAATGTCCATTGGCTCGCCCCGGCCACCGAAGGTTCTCGACCCTGAGGGGGTATCTTGGGCCAGGGGAGCATACCTTGTTCTTGCAAGCCAAAAGGCCTCCATGGAGTTTCCGACTTTGGTAATCTCCTCAATGTAGGAGAGCACCGTTGTTCTTCGTCGCCCATTTAAGTATATTTGCCGCATAATCGGCTCAGCAGTATTTCTTTCGAGGAGGCGGATCCCTTCTGAGTCCGTTACTCCTGCTTCTTGGTAGCAAGCGAGCCAGTGTGTGCGGAAGGTCTGGACCTTCTCGTCTCCTTTCATGAAACAGCACTCCAGGCGCTGCTTGGCAAGATCGGCCTCGTTAGCCGTCATGAATCTTTCTTTTAGCATCCCCGCGATTTCTAATTCATCGGGCCACCCGAATTGGGACCCTCCGAGGTACTTCTTTATTTGTACGCGAGCCCATTGACCTGCATGATTTTTGTCGGCTTCCCCTGACTTGGGTCCGATTCTGGTGAAGACCGCTATGGCCTTGTCCTTGTCTGTCTTGAACGCCTCGGCATTCGTGTCCAGGTATAAGTGTAAATTGAGCCACCAGGACTCAAAATCTCGATAGGATCCATCAAATTTTCCAGGGTCTGGGACCCTTTCGACCTTTTTGGAAACGGTGGTCGTTACTGTCCCTTGCTGCTGCTGTTGTTGTGTGGCCTGCAGCTGGGCCAGTTGCCCTTGAAGGGCGTTAATTGTTGCGAGCAGCCCAGCGACATCGAGACCGGGCGCTGCTCTGGTTGGTGGCTGTGTGGGCGGTGCGCTCGTTCCTCCGAACCCAGTATGCATCGGGTCGGGGTCCATCCTTACATCTGCGGGGGCGAAGCTTTCTTCGCTGATTTCCGAGTTGTAGCTCGGAGACCGACTGAATCGAGACGTTGCGTACTCTTTGTAGGCCTCGGACCGGTTGTTCCGGCTGAGGCGGTTGTCTTATGGGGGGGGGAATGAGGTGTTGGTACCTCCTTGGGTCTAGGTCAATGTATTCGCGGCATTCCGCGTATAGGTCGTTTGGGTCTGGTGTATTGCCGAGGTTTCTAAATCCGGCTCGTAGGAAATTAAAAAATTCTAAGGGGAAGTCTTCTTGTTCCACCTTAATGGGGATGGTGTCGTTTGGGTTGAATTCGAGGGTAGGAGGAGGGGAGGAGGATTCTTTCTTTATTGGGAGCATCCGTGGTATAGTACTCTGCGAGGATCTTAGTCACTCCAGCAGAGATCCAATCGGGTCAATGACCTTCCCGACTTGGATATGTACGTATCGTTTGTTTACGGCGGGCACAGTACCGCTCTTGCGCCGTAAGCAAAGGAGGACTACTTATTGTGGTAAAGATAAAATGCGCCTCACGAGGACACGGGACGTATCCCAAAGGAAGGTTGAACTATCGTAGAGGGCGGGGATCAGCCGCTTTAACTCCTCTCGAGGAGACCCTTTGTGCGTGCCCTAAGGGGTTGCACCTGCACGGCTATAGGGCTGAGGTATACGTAAAAGTTGGGAGAGGGGGGTTTGTATTGTAATTCCCGTTAAGCCTCGGGTCCAGCTATATGGTTCTCCTTACTGCTGGGGGGCGCGGGCAAAAGTGAAAAGTGGAGTGGTGTGGTGTTGGTGACGGTAGTCAGAAAGTAGTCAAGTTCTATGTAAGCGACCGCTAGATCCTGTACAGGACTAGGGTCACCGACAAAGAAACTTGGGAGGAAAGTGGACAAGAGGATGTAGGGGAATTCCCACAAGAACTTGACTAGAGTTCTTGGGGCGATGGGATTCAAGTATTTATACTAATACATGTGTTTGTACATATTATGTTACTGGTCCGTGCGCGTATAGGCTAGAACGTTCTAGACGGCAACAGAGATTAATGAGGCTATGCGTGGCTATGTTAGAATGGAAGGGAAGGAATGGGGATTAAAAGAGTGAGGCGTGATGTCATAATGACATCATAGGCCTAGGCCAGGTCACGTGACTAGTCGCGTGATAGTTGTTGAAGAAAAGTTCTAAGTCCAAAGATAAGATAGATGAAGTGATAAGATGTCCACAAGGGTTATGATAGGGGCTAAAGGTGCATTCGTAACAGCGTCGAGATTATCAGAAGAGGTGTCTACGGCGTCCTTGTGGGATAGGGCGTCCGCAGGGCCCATGTGAGATCCTGGGGTAACTTGCCAGACAAGGTCAAAATCTTGAAGGAAAAGCGACCAGTGTGCTTGTTGTTGAGATAGTTTGCAAGGGTCCTTTAGGTAAGAGAGATTTTTATGGTTGGTGAGGATGGTGACTGGGAGAGAGGTGCCCATGAGGTATTGTTGCCATTCCTGGAGGGCGAGGATGACAGCAAGGAGTTCTCAGTCATAAATATCATAGTTGCATTCGGTGGGGGAGAAAGTTTTGGAAAAGTAAGCACAAGGATGAAGATCCCTGTTTGCATCAGCTTGAAGGAGGACGGCCCCAGCGGCCAGAAGGGAGGCATCAGTCATGATGGAGAACGGTTTAGAAACATTGGGAAAGGTGAGGACAGGGGCAGAGGTGAATTTGGAAATCAAGGTGTCGAAAGCGTTTTGTTGGAGGGGTGACCAATTCCAGGGTTCATCTTTGCGTGTGAGGAGAGTTAGTGGGGCGACAAGATTGGAAAAACCAGGGATGAACTTTTGATAGAAGTTGGCGAATCCAATGAAGGACCGAACCCCTTTAACAGAGGTAGGAGGAGTCCAGGTAGCAATGGCTTTGAGTTTGATGGGGTCCATGCAGAGTTGTTCTTGTCCAATGATGAGTCCTAAGTATTCCATTTGGGGAGCATCAAAAGAACATTTGGAGAGTTTTAGGGAAAGATTATGTTCTTTAAGTCATTGAAGTACTCGTCTGATATGGTCATGGTGAAGGTCAAGGTCAGAGTGGGTATGAATACCGATGTTGTCCATATAGATTTTGAGCCATCGATCAGAGATCATATCAGTGAAGATATGATTCATAAAAGCTTGGAAAGTGGGAGGTGCATTGCTGAAACCAAAGAACATCACAGTTGGTTCGAAAAGTCCAAGGGGTGTAATAAAAGCAGCTTTCCATTGGTCCTCTTCTCGGAGACGAATGTTGTTGTAGCCCCATTGAATGTCAAATTTGGTGAATAGGGTAGAATCTTTCATGTTGTTGATGAGTTCGGAGACAAGTGGGAGGGGGTATGCATTGCAAATGGTATGGGAGTTTAGATAGCGGTAATCTTGACAAGGGCGAAGAGTCCCATCTTTCTTTGGGACAGAAAAGAAAGGAGATGCTTGCGGAGATTTGGAAGGGACAATACGTCCTGTTCGAAGGTTTTCTTCGATGAAGGTTTTACAGGCGTTATGTTCCACAGGGTTTAATGGGTAAATCTTTGCAATTTTTGGTACAAATGATGGTTTCAGTTTGATGGTGTGATCAAACGAACAATGGGGAGGTAAGGTGCTGAACATCTTTTCTGAGAAGATGTCGGCGAAGTCACAACACCAAGAAGGGATTTCTTGTTCAGAAGTTTTCTCTTGTTGAGCAAGTTGGGTAGAGAGCGTGATTTTGCTGATATGTTGTGGATAGGGTTCGTCGTGAACTTCCTCCCAGGGCAGACTCTCATAAAGAGGTATGACGGCTTCCTAGAAGGTCAAGGTGTTGACTGACCAGTCAATCAGTGGGTTTCACTCTTTTAACCAAGTCATTCCCAGGATGATTCGGGGGGTTCCTAACAACGTGACGAGGAAAGAGATGTTATCTGAGGCGTCTTTGAAGATGGTAGAGGCAGTGATGGAGTATTTGATCGTCCCAAGATGATTAAGGGTTCCATCAATGTTGTGAGTGAGAAGTTGTCGAGGTAGTTTTTGGATTGAGGATTGTAAGTATGGAACGAGGCTGGAATCAATGAAATTGTTGGTTGCTCCACAATCGATGAGAGCAGTGGTGTCAACGCTTTGGGATCCGGCTTGTAGGTGAACAGGGAGGTGAAGAGTTCGTTTATTTGACAGTCCTACAAGTACAGCGGCGATATCTAGGGAAGGAGACGTTGATACAGCTTCCCTACTTAAAAACCCGAGTTGGGATTGTCCTTGGTTCCTTCATAGCAAAGCTTGAGGGTCTGAAGAATTTCTCCTTCATCCTTGCCAGAGGAACGGAGGTTGTTAACGTAAGTTTCAAGGGCGGAGGGAGGTGGTTTGGCTGGGGGTGTTGAGACGATGGTTGAGGGCGTGGTGATTGTTGTTTGGATTTGCTGAGGACATCCAGGACGGTTGGAGGAGGGTGTGGTTCTAGCGTTACTAAAGGTGTTGCACTGAGTGGCATTATGGCCTTTCTTCCAGCAACGGAGGCAGAGTCCCTCTCGGAAGCATCTAGCTCGTTCCATCGGAGTCAGCTTGGAGACACGGATGGAGTCTACATCCATGGCATTGGGGTCATGAGTGGTGGTTCAATTGGTGAGGGTGGAGGGGCTTCTGTGTCCTTTTCGTAAGGCTGAAATGTGAGCTTTCTGGGCATGAAAGGTCTTAGTCTTCTTGATCCATTCATTGATGGTCACGGGGACAGTGGTCATGGACAGGATCATGATGGTGAGTTGTTGGTCTAGTCCAAGGGAGAATTGATCAATGAGGGTGTTGTCATCAGTGATGCCAGCTTTGGCTGCAAGGTTCTGAAAATCAGTGATGTATTTTTGGAAACCATTGTCCAATTCTCTGTCAGCTCATTTGAAAGACTTCTGGATCAATTTGGCTAGTTCCAGACGAGCTGTGGCTTTGGTGTCAAAGGGGTAGAAGGTGGATTTGAAGTTCTTGGTAAATTTGTTGAAGGTTTTCTCTGAAGCGGCGATTTTAGAATCGGCCATTCAGTCGTACCACATTTTGGAGAAGGAAACGCCACGTCCTTTGCTCATCTTGTTTAAGGTTGTCATGATCTTGACCTCGTTGTTGTTGTAAAGGGTTTGATTGATTGCAAAATATCCTCCCATGGCTTTGATCCATCTGACCATGTCAGTGGGTTCCCCAGAAAAATCTGCAGGGAGGGCTGCTTTCAGTTCCGACATGGTTGTCTGGAGTGGTGGTGGTTGAGGTGTCTGAGGCGGTGGTGGCTGAGGAGTCTGAGGCAGTGGTGCAGTGCTAGTTCTGGGGTTGCTGAGGTACTGAGAGGTGAAGAGCCTGTGGTGATGTCTGGGGGTAGGGGGCTGTGGTGATGCTGGGATGAATCATGGGGCAATCTCCTCGTCGGAGGAGTTGGGTGTGGAGAAACGAGATATGTTTGCTGGGGTGAGTCCAACTCCTGAGTAGGAGAGACTAAGGGTGATTCTTGATCTTTTGATACGCGAAGAGCATACTTCGAGTGAAGGACTAAGAGGTTAACCGAGGAGGACACTCACGAAGAGGTATGTCTCAACTCGACTAATGGTATTAGGGGATTTCTAGGGGCTGGGACGAACCTGGGGTACTAGGGAGCTTCCACATGAAGGGATTACTTGGGCGAAGGGAAACTTCACAAGGAAGTGCAGAGGGTGACTCAAGAATACGCTGTGATTGCATAGATCAAGAATGAAGACTAATGTACATGGGCAGCAGGTATATGTACCAGAGGACGCGTAAGTGTGGAATCCTATGGAAAGTGATAGAATGGAGTGACTAAGTAACGATGACAGATGTTACTAAGGAGAAGGCTGTCCAAAGCGATGGAATCAGAAATGACTAAGTAAGGATGACAAAGAGAGAATCAAAGTGGGACTATGTCTGCTCACAGACTGCTAGTGACGATGAGGAAATGATGATAGATGTAGCGGAAGACTAGTGGAATAGAAGAACGTTGAGGACAAAGGATAGAGAGCAAAAGAGTACCTTGATGTAAGGAAAGAACTGTAACAATGAGCCAGCACGTGAGGAAAGTTTGGATCTTTTTGTTGCCTCTCATGAAGCAATGTTCCAGCCTCTGTTTGGCCAGGTCGGCCTCGTTGGCAGTCATAAACCATTCTTTCAGCATTTCTGCCACCTCGCGTTTGTCAGGCCATCCATGTAGGGACCCTCCAGGGTACTTTTTTATTTGGACACGAGCCCATTGGCCCGCATGGTTTTTGTTGGCCTCCCCTGACTTTGGACTGATTCTCATAAAGACCGCAATGGCCTTGTCTTTATCTGTTTTAAACGCCTCGGTGTTGGTGTCAATATATAACCTTAGGTTTAACCATCAAGATTCAAAATCTCAGTAGTTTCCGTCAAACTTCCCAGGGTCAGGGACCCTTTCGACCTTTTTAGACATGGTGGTCGTTACCGTCCCTTGTTGCTGCTGGTGTTGTGTGGCCTGCAGTGAGGCCAATTGTTGTTGTAGGGCATTAATCGTTGTGAGCAGCCCTGCAATGTTGAGAGCGGGTGCTGCTCCTTGAGGCGGCTGCGTGGGCAGCACGCTTGTTCCTCTGAACCCAGTATGCATTGGGTTGGGGTCCATCCTTATATTGGTGGGGGTGAAGCTTTCTTTGCTGACTTCCGAGTTGAAGCTCGGAGACCGACTGAATTGAGACATTGCATACTAGTTGAAGACCTCGGACCAGTATGGGTGCCAGTGGATGCATGAGGAGTCTTTGTGGGAGGAGGTGTTGGTACCTTTGTGGGTCTTGGTCAACGTATTCCCGCTGGCCCACATATAATTCTTCTGGGGAGGGGGTGTTGCTGAGATTTCTAAATCCGGCTCATAGAAAATTGAAGAAGTGAAGGGGAAAGTCTTCTTGTTCGACTTTTATTGGGATTGCGTCATTTGGATCGTATTCAAGCGGAGGGAGGGGAGAGCTTTTGTGTTTGAAGGAGGGGATCATCCATTGTATTGTGGCCTGCAAGGATCTTAGTCACTCCAGCAGGTAACCAATCAGGTCAATAGCCACCTGACTTGATTATGTACGTATCATTCATCAGTGGCAGGCACAATACCACTCTTGCACTGTTGACATAAGAAGACTACTTTGTAGAGAGATAATGTGCCTCATGTGGATGTGGGAACATATTCCCAAAAGAAAAGGAACTAAGGTAGAGGGTGGGGACCAGCCACTTTAACACCTCTCAAGATGACCCTTTGAGCTTGTCTTAATGACTTGCCCCTTCAAGGCTGTAGGGCCCAGGTGTACATAAAAGAGGAGAGGGGTAAGGTATGGTAATTCCTGTTGAGCCTCAGGTCCGGCTATGAGGTTCCCCTTACTACTGGGGGGTGCAGGCAAAGATGAAGAGAAGAGGAGGGGTTGTTGGTGACGGTGGTCAAGGGGTAGTCAAGTTCTATGTAAGCAACCACTAATCCTATACAGGACCAGGGCCACCGACAAAGAGACTTGTGAGGGAAAGGGGACAAGGACTAGGGGAATTCCCACAAGAACTTGACTAGAGTTCTTGGGGAGATGGAATTCAAGGTTATATACTAATACAGTGTTTGTACATATTGACTACTTGGTCCATGCACATACAGGCTAGAACGTTCTAGACTATAGTGGAGATTAATGGGGCTATGTGTAATGGAAGAGAAGGAATGGAGACTAAAGGAGTGAGGCATGATGTCATAGTGACATCATAGGCCTAGACCAGTCATGTGATTAGTCATCGAAGAAAAGCTCTAAGTCCAAAAGATAAGATTGGTGCTGATAAGATGTCTGCGAAGGTTACAATAGGGGCTCGTAGGAGTGCATTCATAACAGATATTATCATCCAACAAGATAATGACCTCAAGCATACTAGCAAGAAGGTCAAGGACTGGTTCAGTGACCATGGATATGATGTCATGAGATGGCCTGCTCAATCTCCAGACCTCAATCCCATTGAACACCTATGGTTTCTACTCAAAAAAAGACTAGCAGGATACCTAGAGCCACCAAAGGGGATAATGGAACTTTGGGAAAGAGTGGAAATAAAGTGGGAGAAGATTGGGGCTGCAGAGTGTAGGGAATTGATTGAGAGCATGCCCAGAAGGATTGCAGAGGTCATCAAGGCAAAAGGAGGATACACCTCCTACTAACTTGTATACCCTATATACTAGCAACAAAACTGAG
>JBBPNQ010000919.1:0-10846 GCA_038090975.1 Boletellus pseudochrysenteroides
CTTAGACTGAAAAACAGACATACTAACCGCACGGTCTTAGGACTCCAAGCTAACCTAAGCTAACCTAACCCTAACGTGCGTGTACTTTAGTCATCCTCACACTACGAGGACGTTACTAACGGAAATGGTGTAAAGCCTAACCCTAACCTAACCCTAACCGGCTAACCGGCTAACCTAACGGTGGCGGCCCACCGGCTAATCACGTGACCCCCGGCATTTGCCAGTCTATGACGTAAGCGCAACTGTCAGTCCGGGCTGATCGGTGTTTATGCGGGCTTAGGTAAGTGGTCTAGACCGTTCCCACACTGATGCTTCTTTTATTTAGAAGCATTTAATCTCCGCTTCGGATCTTTCCGGTGGCGTTTAATTTCCGCTCTTACGAGAGTCGGCTAGTTAATCTCCGCTGCGTGAGAGAGGTGAGTTAATTACCGTCTCGGCTAGTTAATCTCCGCGCCAGGTCTAGGCCTCGCATAAGCAAATATTATGCTCATCGGTCGCTTGTGACGTGTATCCGGTGAGTCAGTGTGAATATTCTTAGTAACGACGCAACTGTGGCCCTTGGTCCGTGCGATGGTCCCACAGGTTAAATACCCACGTACATACCTATTGCGTTATCTCATTGCCAGAAGAGGATCTGATGAGTTCCCTTGAATGAAATAGCACGGCTTGCGAGTATCCCTCGCCGGCTATCATCTATTTCTGGCACCGTCACTGACAACCCACCACCCTCGACACCTCGCCTTCGGCTCGGCGTCTCGGCCTCCTAACCTAAACCTAAATCAGGATAAATCCAGGGAAATTCTGAGTAGTGTTTATCACTGTTGTCCACTGTTTAGACCTGTTTTTTCACGACTGTAACAAGTACCTCCATCTGCATGGTGTCCCAGCTATGTCACCACTCAATGGCACACTTGGTTCCTGTCATCACCCAGTACTTAACTCCTAACTTTTCCTCCAGGTCCTCTAACCTGACTTCATGGAATGAGAAGAGGGAGCTGCTGGGAAGTTTTGTGTATCTTGGAATGGACATATTTCACAACTAATCTGTCAATTGTATGACCAAATGATAACAAACATGATTTTATTCTCACCTATCAGTTTGGTGTGTAATTAATTGAGGGCATATAGATCCTTTGGATCACTCCTTATATCCAGTTCAATATTGTATTATATAAGCTGGTGAACAATAAGTAGAAATAAGGTTCAGTCATCCATGATCATTCCACCCATATATATTTATATTGTGATATTATAATACACAGCATTTGATGTCATTCATTCGCTGTAGTGTTCATGATGTGTTCATAGGATGATTGAATTGCACTTGTATTGTCCATGGTACATTTGAATTGTCAGCAGTGACTGTCATAGTAGGTGGCTGCAGTGGTGCCAATACCCATAATCCAGGAGTGGGTGATTAGCCATAAAGGGTAATGTTTGGCAAGGTTTGGTGAGGTTTGGTGAGGTTTGGTGGGATTTGATCAAGTTAGATGCTCTGTTAGTAATGTCCATAGTATATCTATATGTTCATAAATGGCCAGGATTGATATTCTGTTGGTAATATTCATTGCATATCTGTGTGTTTGTCATATGTTTGTATGGTGCTCATAGTATGTTAGCAGTGTTAGTTGTATGTTCATACCACTAAGCACAGTGGAAACCACATTGGATCATTATGATCAAAGTTGTCATCATGTATCTGTCAATCATACATAGATTCACTTTTGGCCCTATGTGTCTCCAACTACCCTTCTACATCTCCACATATGTGTCAGCAATACCCCAGGCCATCATGATCTGATCAAGTATGGACCATGCCCTGCCAAACTCACCCACCAGCTCCTGAGCCAACACATCCTCCCCATTTTCCTCCATGGTCATTTGCTTTATGGCAATAATGGATTACATCACAACAACTGATCTTTTGTAAAACACTGCATGAAACTGTCAGTCGGTATTTTAATACAAGAATGAACAGATCATAGTTATGATGTGTGGGGACGAACTGTGGTAGTGCTATCACCATCCAATATACCTTTTGAAGGGCACCTAGGTGGAGAAAATTTGTTGCTTGAAACCACCACTCACCATTTTGATTGAGCCTAAGGTTGAAAACTAATGGAAACTTGGTGAGATGCATTGTGTCATGTGTGTAATAGTGTCCCCCAGACATGATGGTGGGGGTCGGTGTATACACCACATGATTCAGCCCAGGAGGTTGGATGCTGTTAGGCATATCAGTGGGGGGCTGATAGAGAAACATATAATGCATGTGCTTACAGAACAGTGCCATGCTCAAGAAGTACAGTACTGGTCTTCACATGTTTGTCGTAGGTTTTAGTTGCCATGGCCCAGCTATAGTAGTGGCTCCAACTCTTGATGACTGCCACTTGATCATTCTCATCTATCCCATCAAGCTCCATATATGCCCATAACTTGGGAGAGATCATGTCACTCAGCAGCTTCCTCTCCTTTTTTGTTATCATGGTTTTCAGGTTTTCAACAGTGGCATCTTGTGGTATGATGATAATAGAAATGGGATGGAGACTATCTTTACCTTGTATCCAACAGTGAACCATGAAATTGTGTGACATGGTATGATGGTTGTTGGTAACAGGAAGGGACGACTTGAGCCATTTCTAGTCAGATGCCATAAATCTGGCACATAGCTCATGTTTACATAAGTCACTTAATGATTGGTAAGTCATTGTTTAGGTAAGCGGGAAAAGCTCATATGACATGGTTATATATGCTAGTTCAACAATTTTGCTGTATGTTCATAGTGTATTCATAGTATGATTGTTATATTCTCTGAAGTATTGTTTTCAACATGGAGATCTTTTGAACAGGTTGTGTGTAGTTTTCTATCCACCTATAGTGAATGTGCGATACAGGCCCCCGTATTTTATATGATTTCCTGAAATGAACAATCATGATTGCATACCTGGTTGTTTGCAAGTGAGGTGACTCTGGAAATAGGGCTAAATTCCATAATGTATCCTCTGAGTTTATTTCTTGATCTGGTTTGGTCAGGTTCAATCAGGCTCTGGTAGGCCCTGACAGTCTGGACATTGTTGACAATCTTTATTTGAACCATCTCTCACTGTGCCAAATCCTCAGCTGGGTTACAGACAAATGACCTACTGCAACTTGTGACATGCCTAGCACACTATCCACCTTATATGGTAGTAGCCTTATACCAGATCTAATTTACCTCATGGCACATTCATCATCACGCCCATCCTCTCAATTGTGCCCAAACAATATTTAGACTGCTACTGTTGTGAAACATGTAGATGTTGTTCAACTGTGTTATATGCATATGCAGTAGGTGCACAAATGTCTCCAGCACAAATTAATTGGTAGTATCCCCCACCAACTTTAACCACATACATGTTGTCTGCATCCACTCGATCACATTGATGAAGTACGAGGGTTTGCCATCTGCATCAAATATCAGGCTTATGTCCATCCAAAGAAAGATGGTGGGGCTTGATTGCACAGCTGTGGGATTGGATTGTTGAGTAACCATCCCTTGATATACCATGTCAATAAACCCTATTAGTTTCTCCCAGCCCTCGCTGTGGTCACATTTGTCTCCTGGTTTCCTAAGGATGGTGCTCAAGTGCACCCACAGTGACGGCAGAAACTGCATCATACTCCCAGAAGCATCCATATCAGAAGATTCACCTGATGCTGGATTGCTGAAGATACATCTTGCTGGATGTTGCACATGGGAAACTCTCACAGGACTCACAACATCTGAGGAGCAGTGTTGGATGTCACAGGAATACATTCTGAGTCTCCTTCATTTCAGGAAATGGTGATTTTTTCTGATTGGAGGTCAGATTCTGAATGTTGTACACACACTCAAATGCCATGATGGTGTGAGGTGGAGTGGTCATCCAGTTATGTCATACTATTCAAAGTCTGAGATAAGGTAAGATGAAAGGATAGCAATATATGACATTTAATGACATGAACTTGCAGGGATATCTAGGCAAAATGAAATGTCACAGAGGTCATGGAAGATACTTTCATAAACCCAGATGGAGGAGACTACACCTGCTGCACAAGAGTTGCCTTAGAGATATATGAGTTTGTGAACAGTGTTCCAGGACGTGACCATCATGGACAGCAGATTGTATGGGTTTCAGAACACAATGTTGGTGTTTTGCCACATAGATGTCAGATTGATGTTTGATGAAGCCAGTGAGCCATCATACTTCATAAATGAGATTGAGTGCATGCCTACCACCAGTCTGTGGTTGAGGATGGACAAAGTGACGGAACAGAGGACAATGATTGATACATTCACAAGGGTCTTGCACACATATCTCACAGAGTTGAGTGATGTACATTTGTTTGATCATACCATTGCACAGGGTCCCTATTTGTAGATACATACTCATCACATCCACCAGTACTTATATCATCTTGTTGTACCTGGCAGTCAGGTTACTATTAGGCACTTATTGTACAAAGTATCTATCCTCCCACATTAGTGGGTAGCATGACAATAACAGAGCCTAGATATGCAGGGGCCTACATTAAAGAAGAAATTGTGAGCTTGAAGCAAACAAGTGTTGCACTACATAGACACATTTCTTCTGCCTGCACTCAGAAATAGGTTACTCACATGACCCTGAAAAGGAAGGAGTGAGCATTACCCAGTATTTCTCTATGTCATTGGGAAACGACCAACTGTCAGTGTATAGAATATTATGAGAGTAAATGTATGTTCTTAGCAATGACAATAACATATGTTGCCCACTGGGTGGACCAATCCCTTATGTCTGCACCCAGTACCAAGTTATTCACACAATCTTAAAAAGGAAGTGGCAAGCATCAGTGAGCATCAGTAAACACCACCCCACACTCCTCTACTTCATCACAAACTGCTCTACTGCAGGTCATAGATAGTAGCTATAATAGTATGCAACCGCATGTACTAACATAACTGCTGTGCACTATGTGTGGTGATCAATTCGTTTTATTATTTGAAAGACGCTCATACTACAAGTTTGACACTCTGTAGGAATGTGCTTCAATTATTTGATGTATTGGATCCATGCATAGCTCATGTGTTGAGGGACTGTGTGTTGGGGTTGGAACACAATTTACTCGCTGTTGGAGAGCATTTTTCAAGCGACAGAGGTTTTTGAAAAAATTGTTGTGGATCCAATGTTTGTTTTAATTTACAATGGATATTTGCACTACAAGAGGCATAAACATAACACCATAGCTTCCCATCTGCTGTGATGTGACTTTGTCAATTGGAGGTCATGTGTTGTTGTTTAGTGCCAGTTGGTTAGGTGGTGGTGGTTCAGAGTTGTGTGTGGCAGGAGCAACTTTCGCGGGAACAGTTAGCATGTTTGGGGAAAGATATAGAGTAGTGTTGCACTTACCTTCATTGGAGGAAATATTGACTGTCCCCTCTGGCACTTGTGGTTCTTCCAAGGCACCAGTTGCCTTCTGCAGCCTTTCCCTTCATGGCTTCACCTTTTGTTGACTTCTTGTCGGAGGCTTGTCCATAGAGCTGTTTTTAGCTTTTTCTCTGGCAGTCTCTGTTCTCTCCTTCCTGACATCCTCATCCCACTCTTTTATTGAGAGTATGTCATCTGAGTTGTACCCATTCTCTAATTCATCATTGTCCTCCACAGTGCATATCCCCAGTCCTGGAGAACCTATCACAACCCTTTTCTTCCCATCTTTGGGAAGTGCATATCAGTATTGTAGTCTTATGCATGTGAATACAGATATTATCTTCTACCTTTTTTTGGGCCTTTGTTAAGTGCCTCGTTCAGAACCCATACCATTGGCCAACAGCCATCACCAAGTCGACTAGCTGGTTAGTCTCATCCAAATCATCCACATGGTATCCTGCATCTTCTCCAGATAGCACCAGACCCAACACAGTGTCATATGCAACCCAATCTATGTGTTTTCAATTTGTATATCACGATGTTAACCAACGAATATCTTACCAAGATTAAAGGGATTGATACACTTGAGATCCATCTCAACGTTGTCTGGATGGCTATGCCACAGATCCACGGATTTTGAATCATGGTATCTGTAAGTGACCACTAATCCAATACTGGACCAGGGCCACCGATGAAGAAACTTGTGAGGGAAAGGAGAGAAGTGACTAGTGGGAACTCCCACAAGAACTTGACTAGAGTTCTTGGGGAGATGGGATTCAGGTTTATATAAGATACAAGTGTTTGTACATATTTACTACGTGGTCCATGCGCATATAGGCTAGAACATTCTAGACTACAGTGGAGATTAATGAGGCTGTTTGTGGCTATGTGTAATGGAAGAGAAGGAACAGAGATTAAAAGAGTGAGGCATGATGTCAGAGTGACATCATAGGCCTAGGCCAGGTCACGTGACCAGTTATGTGACTATCATCAAAGAAATGTTCTAAGTCCAGAAGATAAGATAGTTGCTGATAAGTTGTCTGCAAAGGTTACAATAGGGGCTTGTAGGAGTGCATTTGTAACAGTATTCAACAACAAATTCTGTAGTGAGGTAGAAATCAAAGAGGGGAAGCCTTTGGTCTACTTTGAGCTCCCCATCTTCCACCTGGAAGCAATTGTAAATGAGCTGCTCCAGAGCTGTATCTATCATTACAAGCATCTTCTGCAGAAAGGCAATGAAAGTCTTCTTGAGCTTCAAGACCTTTTGCATCCTCAAGAATTTGGTGAAGAGATAGTACCTCCAGAGGCACCTGCAAACATGGCAGAAATAGCTTCGAGGTATTTTGGTATGGGTGTGAGGGTTGCAGAATTTGCCATTGGAGGATCTATCGAAGGCATAGACAAAAGTAAACCGGTGTCCAGGGATAACTTTATAGCAAAGACAGTTGATGAATTTTATAATCTGTTTGTTATGATTTTCATTTCCTTTGGGAAAGAAGAGGTCAGACATTCTTGTGATGTTGAAGTATGAATAAATGAGGGTAATAAAAAATTTTGTCTTGCTAGCTGCCTTGCTATGTTGGAGTTTAATTTCAATTCCATTGCCTTGGTTACTACTTCTAAGAGATTGCCGAGCCTTATTGAGCCTCATCAAGCTTCAGTGAATTATATCAGAGCAATGGCAATACAACCCAATACCTGTCGGTGTAATTTATCATTTGATATCAAATGCTCAAGACTGTCGATTGCATCGGAAACAAATGCATGATTGATGGGCTATGTGGGACGAATAACTAATGCAAGGACATGCAGATTACTACCCCACACTGAGTCTGCAGCTTCTCAGATGTCACTAGGCCCTTGTCCTCTTCTGCAACCCACTCCAATGTGGAGATTGCACTACCTGATGTCAATAAATTTCAATTCAATCACACAAGGTTTGCCATAAACTCACAGCTATGTGCTCTGAGACACTTGCACATAGGTTCTGGTGCAGCCTTCTTCTCATCCTCACTGAAGGAGGAGGGAGAGAAGAAGGGAAAGTCCCATGAAGACGATGAAGAAGGGGATGGTGAATCAGATTTGTCTGTCAAATCCCCCCCAAATGGATCTCTGAAAGGCAAACCATATTCCGGCCATATTTTTATGTATGGGTCCACTGTTTTGAGCCTTGTCAGTATACCATCATGTGTCTGGATTAATCATACATACTAATAGTAATTCTCTCTCTGCTGTCATAGTGAAGCAACACCCAGTTGCACAGCTAGTGCGCAGTGTCACAATCATGAGGTTCATACCCCAGTTGGAAGTTATAGTCAGCACCCGAAAGGTAGGCAATCTCTCTGATGTACTTGTCCAGTGCTTACAAAAATGAGATAGGTGTGGGATGATTTAAAAAGAAAAGATATAAACCAAGTATTGCTCACAAAGACTCTCTAGGGAGCACATATTAATGTTGGGATTCATGGCCTTCTGTGATGCACGATAGGCATACACATAGATCAGTTTGTGCCTCTTCACAATGAGTTTCATCACCAAAAAGTGATCAAAGGTGGGGCTTTGCCAGTTGTCACCAATGACAGCTTTGTTGGCTTTGCAATATAGCATATAAAGTGTCTGTCTAAAGTAGATCAGATGCTGGCTGAGGGTGATCCATATTTTCATCGTCATATCATCAGTGTCGTCATACTTGGTGCGCAGGCCGTCCTGATGGTACAAAATCAGTGCAAGTGTATGCAGGTGGAAGGTAAAGATCTTGAAATATTTTTCATAGAAGTTGGACAGACGGAACACCTTTGTTTGATCATTGCTGTAGTTTCAGATGACTTGAAAGTTGCCACTTGAATAATTGACCTTCACATCATCAAAGAGAATATCTTTGGCTTTCTTCATGGTGGTTGATTTACCTTGGTGAGGGAAGGGGAAGGAATGGTAATTTATTTGGAGTGAAAATTTCCCAAGCAAAGTTGGCCAATGTTCCAACAGCATTTATAAACACAGCGTGTGAAATTTGATTACATAATTAAACATGTTAGGTCAATCTATTAAGTAATGCAAATAGAGGTGACTTTGGGACATGCTATTGTTGGCTGCTGTGCACCATGCTAATAATAATGATATACCACAAACTGCATTTGTGGAGCACTCTGCTCCAGACAGGTTTGTTTGATTGTAGTTGAGGCTGTAAAGTGGGCTGACATAGATGATGCATCATACACTGTTTACAGCATGTGAGGGAATCCTAGATGGTCGGTACCACATGTTTGGACATCCTTACATGTGTTTGAACAGGTGTTATGGCACCCGAGGTAATCCTAGATGGTCAGTATTACATGTTTGAACTTCCCTACATGTGTTTGAACATGTGTTATAGCACCAGAAGGAATCATCAATGGTCGATACCACATGTTCGAACATCTCTACATGTGTTCAAACAAGTGTTATGGCACCTGAGAGAATCTTAGATGGTCAGCACCACATGTTTGAACTTCTCTACATGTGTTTGAATGCTCTAACACCTGTTCAAACACTTGTTGATGCAACACCCTATTGCATATTCAACCACATGACTCTATTATGCAGCATTCCTTTCCACATTAGTACATTTGTTGTTTGCTGCCAATAATAGGTTCTGGACAGGTTTGTTTTGTTGTAGTTGAGGCCATAAAGTGGGCTGACATAGGTGGTGCATCATATGTTGCATGACCAGCAGCCTAACAATACAAATGGTCAGTTACTAGACACTTCTAACGACTGAAATTCATGATGGCAGATGCCCAGATGCCCAGATGTCAAAATGAAGGGGGGAGGGGAGGTCCCAGAATTCTTTCCCCTGTGAGTATATGAGTTTTCCTGGACTTTAGTGAGCTTTGACAAGCTTTTTCCAATCAGGGTTCATAGTATGTTTGTATATGTGGGTGTGGTGTTGTTGAAACTGACAATCTAGAAGTAAGGGAAAGTGAAATGCTTAGACATAAAGGGTGATGTTCAATCAAGTTCAGTCAAGTTTGATCAGGTTTGATACTCTGTTCGATCACCACAGAGGCTGTCTCAGGATCACCACTGTATATGCCACACTGGTGTGACCATCAGTACACACCAGATACATATAGTTCATACAAATATGCTTATACCATATGCTCACACCATACCTATAGGCTCTGCCACCATGTGACATGGCACATGGATGCATACAGGAATATATGGTAGATTGCTATATAGGATGGACATCCTACACTAAATATATTGGATTGGAATGTGGATAAACCATATGTTGGTGGTAAATGCACCCTGGAGCAGGTAGGCCTGTCCATTTGTAAGAAATCATTTTGTATTAGATCTTTGGGCCCACAATGGGGCAGCCATATACATGGTGATATTGTCAGAGCGGGGTGGTCATCTCACTCATGATATCATGACTACATTATGTGCTATCAATACACACTGTATAACAGTGTATGCTTGCCACATTCATTGTTAACCTGGGTCACCTAATCTAGTGGTATTTAAGGACTCTGATGTATAATTACCACATTCACTGCTACCACAGGTGATGAACTCTACATCGTCTTGCACTAATCCAACCACATCAACAGCTGAATATGCAATGCCCACTAGGAATATTAGTCTAAAAATCAGCTGGATGGGCCAGCATTCTTCTGACACCAACAACCCTGACTCATTGCATAATTTTGCTTGACTGTAAAAAAGGGTCATAGAAGGTTTCACCCATGCATGAGAAAGTAACCTTGACCTTGCTGCTGCTTAACCTTAACAACCCCTACAACTGCCCAAACACCATGCCAGAGGAAGATTGCTCTCAAGGTGCTACAGATATATCTGCTGTGCTGCAAAAACATGTCCATATGATTATTGATGACATAGCAAAGAGTCCTTTTCTTTAGGAGGGACAATTCAACACCAAAAAAAATGCAAAAGCCTAGGTGAAAAATTTGGCAAAGTAAACTATTTTTTGTTGTTGATTACATCACCCTTGTTACCTTAAGGTTGAGAGCCCAAGGCCTCTTGCAAGCACTGACCACCAAATTAAATGAAGTGGTGGGAGCCAATGGAGACAGACCAACTGATTTGACAGATATTGAGGTCAAACAGTGTGCTGCTATCATTGTTAGCACCTTTGTTAACCCTGGTGAGTAAGCTGGTTAAATCATATGCCAGGAGCAGTGATCAAATATCATTGGCATTGGCTAGTCTCTATAAAGTGGGATTATGACAGGTTTGCACAATCAGAGAAGAAATGCACTTCAAATAAATTCTTCCTCAAGAACCACTCGGGCTCCTTCTCCAACCCCACCACTATTGTTGATATGCATGGTAAAATTTTAGTTTGGTACCTCCCAGGCCTTCTACTGCCATATCAAGTGGTGTGTATATTTAACCCAGTGAGACCTAACCCTTGT
>JBBPNQ010000920.1:0-10843 GCA_038090975.1 Boletellus pseudochrysenteroides
CGTGGACAGCTTGATCGTGGTTCGAGTACGCGACGTGTCGCCGACGGCACTTGTACGATCGCCGTGCAATAGTCTGTCTCAGTAGGGACCCTCGATCGTGATGTCGATTCGTCGTCATGATGCGTCTCGCTTCCATATTTTATCATTCGCCTGGCACGGGCACGGTTCTGTGACATTGACAAACCCGGAACACAGTTTTCAATATACTGCTCAACAATCTCTATACAAGTAGGTGACGACGAGAGCAACAGGTATGTACTATACTATGCATTCGTTTCAATACGCAGATCGCACTACATGATGGTCATATACGAAGAAACACACTGGGAACCCACGTCAACCAACATCAACGGCCCAGTCAACGTCGCTCTGCGACATTAAGTAGCCAGGGAAATCTACATTAAACATATCTTCCAAGAAACAATGACGCGATCAGGGTTTGCCACAGCGCCTAAAGTCGAGATACAGATCCTTGGGAAGCGACAGCGCAAACGGCGAGAACCCGTTCTTGAGACCGTCCCGATGCGGCGAGTCCTTGGGAAGTGTCCACGTCCACTCGTTCAACAACATGGCACCTAGCGTGCGTTGTTCATACATAGCAAAGTTGCTGCACACATAAAAAGTAAAGTCAGCCCCCCTATTTCACGCCGCGGGAAACGCAAGTGAAGGACGTACCGTGCAGGACACTGCCGAGGTCCGAGCGCAAACGGCAACCACTGCGTCGCATCGTACTCCTTCTGCGTGCCCTCGCTCAAGCCCATGAACCGGTCCGGATTGAACGCGGTCGGATTCTGCCAGTAGTCGTCCCGATAGTGTATCGTCGTGATGTTGATGATGATCGTCGACCCGCGGGGCATGAACAGGTCCTTGTCGCCCGAGCCCTTGAGCTGGACGTTCTCCGTCGCCGTGCGCGGGACGACGTACGTGATGGGTGTGTTGACGCGCAGGGACTCGCGGATGCATGCTTGGAGGAAGGGCATCTCGCGGAGCTCGGCGACGGTGGGAATGCCGGAGGCGCTGTTGGCCATCGCGGCGCGGACTTCGGCGCGAGCGCGGGCTTGCATGTCGGGGTGTGTCGCCAGGAAGTAGCAGAGCGAGGACATGGCGCCCGCGGTCGTGTCCTGACGTGAAACGGGATATCAGCCACCATCGGATGTTTGGAGAGGAATCACCCGACTGACATGACCAGCGATGAAAAACACCACCATATTGTCACGGTATTCCGTGTCGGACATTTCTAACGGACAAAGGTTATGACTAGTACGGATGCTATAGCGACGACACTGACCCCTGTCCTCGAGCATATACGTGAGCATGTCGTTACCAGGGTTCTCCTTCTTGACCGCGAGCAGCTCCTGGAATGACCCGACCAGATCGTTAATGGCAGTCACGATGTGATCGCGGGGAATGATCTTCTCTAGACTGGGAAACGCGATGTAGGCAGGGTTCGCGATGCTGTCCATGACATGGTTGTACTTTTTGACAAAAGGACTGTCAGGATCTCCGAGAGCGTTGAAATCATGTCCCAACGCAGTCGTCCCTGTATCACAAGCAATTAGCATTCGACTTTCATGGTCTGAGCGGACATCAACTGACCGACAGCGTCCAACGTATACCTCATCGTCAAATCATCCCAGTGCAACGGACCGCCGTTTCCCATCTGCTTGAACAACTTGCGAGCCAAGAGACCAAACTCTTCGATCGGGAGATTGCGGTCAAGCGCAGCCTTGATGATCTTGGAGTGCCGTTTCCAAGCAGCACCATTAGACAAGATGACGTTGCTATATCCGACGAACTGCCAGAGGAGAAGACCGTCGGGCGGGACCTCCTTGGGAAACGTCTCTGGGTCCGCAGACATGCTTTTGGCAATCTGGCCGTCGGAATGAGACGGGATGCACATACAGGAAGGAAACGCGCCCCGACGCACCTTGCTATCCAAGACATGGATGATCCAACGGCCAAGGGCGTACATCAAGACGGCAGGTTCGCCCTTTTGCGCATATGGCAGCAGCAGGCGTTTGATGCGCACGTCCTCGACCTCGCCGCGCGCAAAGCTCAACAACGTCGGAAAGACGGGGACATGGGGGATGTGCTGCAGTTCCTTAGGAACTGCGAAGAGCCGCTTTACGGTGAGGTAGCAAACGGACAAGCCCAAGATATAAGGAACATAACCCGCAGTGACCGAGTGCGAGACAATGCGTACGGAGTCCATGTCGGAACAGATCGTGGGCTAACTGAAACAGAGAAAGAGCAGTCTTACCACGACGATCCTCCTGTCGTGCGTTTTATGGGCCGACAAGTGGTACACCCTTTCCAGGAAGTGGTGCGCGGACACCATGAATGAGAAACATTGGATGGGAGAACGGGCACGGATGCCGAATCCGGAATGTAGTGGATCACTATAGCGTTTCATCGTAGATCGATCTCACACCCGCGCAGAGTCGTAGTACGCGTCTGGACAGTGCCTCTGCTGCATTGAGCGAGGGGACTGCGTCACACAAAGGCGGCCACCTATTGCCTGGTGAGCTGGGACATTGACAAGATGGGGTCAATATACGCAACCTAGGATGGTTTGGCTGCCGGGAGCTCGGGGAAGACACGGAACGGTCTGTTCCAAGGAATAACGGCGCCGAGTTGCCCCAAAAATCAAAATTCACGCTCAAGGCCAAACGGGGACGAAGTGGGGCGCATGCATAGACTCGTCCGGGGCTGTTGCGGAAAGAAAACGTGTGAAAGGCAGCTCTAGTTGCGGCTAATATCAGGTCTGGCGGAGTGGGGAAGTCGCTCGAGAAGCTGACTCAGCCGAGCTTACTCAACAACCACGATCAACAGTACCATGAAGGGCTACTTTGCGTTCCCTCCCCCCTCCACTACCACGAGCACCCCGCCCCAGCCATCGAGCACAGAGTCCACCGGGACATGTACAACATGCCGTGAGCACCCCGAAGACGGTGGGAACGTGGCTCAGGCGATGGAAGACGCAAGGCAAAAACGGCGCGAGCACGAACGCACGCTCGGCGAGCACTCTGAAATAGAGTGGGTCCGTGCTGGCGGCGTTCTCCGAGATGCGTTCGGCAGGCGGGACAAGGCCCGCACAGAGCGCATACGCCAGGAACTCAACTTGCAGGAGGTGGAGAGGCTGAGGATGGCGAGGTGGGAAGCGTACGAGGCGCGCTGGCGCACCTTGCAGTCGTCCGCGACACCGATCACGTTTGTCGAGTTTCCGTGGCCGCTGGGAGTGCGCGTAGCGTGCCGGGATCTCAGCCCGCTGACGCGTCATACTGTGTCCGAGTTTTTGTTCGAGAGCTTGGCGGTCAGGACGAATACGACAACGAAAAGGGAGAGGATACGAAGCGCGCTGCTCCGTTGGCACCCGGACAAGATATCCTTTGTGCTCACCCGTGTGGTACCTGAGGACTTGGAGCTCGTCCAAGAAGGGATTCATGTCGTGTTTAGCATTCTCAAGACTTTGCAGGACGTGGAACGGACGGGCGTCCTCTAGGGATATGGAATCTATAGATTCACCGCTGGCGGTAAGGACTATCCTTCATCTGTGACACTACATGCGAATACACGGTCGTCGTCTTGGCTTTCACGCACTCTGTTTCATGTTACATTTCTGGCTTCCCAGGTATCCTATCGTGTCGAAACAATCAATGGGATTCCTCTATTCAACCGGAACGTTGCGGCTGGCAGTAGAATTCTCTCTTTGAAATGACGCTCCCTCGCCAAAGGCATCCATCGGAAAGTGTTCCGCCTTGAACCAGCTCCTACCCTTGTGAAAGAGTTGTCCTGACGCGACGCCACGGAATATCGTGGTCAAATTTCCAGTCTCGCCTGGCACATTTACTCATCCAGCGATGAACAGACCTAATGATTATTGATCAGTCACATGTCCGGGCTTGCTACGGTGATCGAGCTCTTCGATATTGGCCCCAGTGTCGCTCCTTTCCTTGGAACGACAGGCATTCTCGCGGATCTTGACATCCAACGAGTCTCAGATGCGACGTGTCGCTCTGGACAGGTGCCATCACGATGATCATCATGCTCACAGTGGACATGCAGCTGTTGCGTCAACGCTGGTTGTTTGTCCCCACGTGATTCTACTTCCTCTTGTATGACTAATCATCGTGTTGATTCATGAACCCGCAGACAAAGTCACATCTGGCGAGTCATCCATCGTCATCGCGCCCAGGAGGTTCAAGAATTTATTCGGTTCCATTGCTCGGCATTCTTTTACGACTAGGTGTTCTTGACTAGTAGAGACTCATCAGAAGGATTGTTCGCGATTCACATGAAAGACGTAAGCAGATTTGCCTTTAGTGTTCTGCCCCAATACTGTTTATTCTAGGGTTCGTCCATTAGTGACCATGCGGAACCAACGTGCTAAGGCTACCACGTGGAGAGAAATGAACACTAGCTGATCTTTCCAGTTCGCTTGCGTACGTGCTGTGCGCATTTGCTGGCCGTTTTTCTATCACCTTCATAGTTAGTCTGGGAACCATGCGGCTGCCAGAATTTGATTGGCTGATTCATGACATCGCAGACAAACTTTCGGTGGGTGGCGCGATCATCATCATGGGGCGATTGCAACAATCAGACCGCCGGTGTTCATTCTGTTCCTTCAGAGCTGTGCATGTTTCACTGCCCCGCCGTTTTTCAACTCGGTTACTAACACTTTTCTGTCACGCCACTTGCCACACACCGTACTACCGTTGCCACTGGACCCTGCATATGTCGTTCCTTGGGCTCCAGAAGAACGGTTTAGCGTACCGCCATGGATGGCGTCATCAATGAACAGAGGTACAAGGGACCTCACCCAAAGATTGATCGTTGGGACGGGGTAGGGATGGCGGGACTTTTGCTTTTGTTCTTAACCCAGCATCTGCTGACTGATCTCACCGCCTTAGCCATCGCCTTCAGCGATCATGTGCTCTGATGGACATCAGATAATCCTCCGAACAAGTTTGCACGCCAGCATGCCCAAGGAGAGCACCAGCGTTGATATGCCGCGCAGGGGTCCACATTGATTCCATCGGCACCCAAGAAAACCGGATATATTGGAATCGGATGCAAGTCAAGTAATGGTGCTTTTCAGGGTGCTCAGAGCATGAGTTATAGAGGGAACAGTTTGTCACTCGGATGTTTGCGGGTCGTTTAAGCTACACGTGGAGGGATTCGGAATGCTGTACTAGTCTTGACGGCTCCGGAGCAGAGAGGGGTCTCTATATGTGAGTGGGCGCAAGGCATGCAGGGCCGCGCGCAGACCGTTACCAAAAACACGAAAGTTCTGGAGTGAGGTACGTAACGATTCCGTCCTGACTCCGAGCGCTAGTTGCGTACACATCCATTATTCAGGTTGACAAGCCGTGCATAACCATATGTGTGCACTTACGTGGTGCTAGTCGAGCGAACGGAGTATTAAGGGAGCCGGATGGGCTCATGACATGGGCTTGATTCATTCCTACCGCGACTCCTTTACAGCCCGGTAGACGTCCCTCGCCGGAGATCGCCACCATGCAACCTACACCGTACTATGTTCTGGTGCTGGCCTTGGTCTACTCATCTGTAGTCTCAGTTTTCGCTACACCTGGGTTGCAGAGGCGGTCGTCGAGCAACACCACCGTCCTCGGCTCCGTAACGGATTTGAACATTGTCAACAAGGTTATTGCTCCTGACGGTTTCTCTCGATCGTGCGTAATGTTTGCTGTATTCAGAGCACTGAATTAACATCCTTCAGAACTGTACTTGCTGAAGGGACGTTCCCGGGACCGTTGATTGCTGCCGAGAAAGTAAAGAATTTCTCTTGTTGACGTGGAGGCGCTGAACCTTGACACCTGGTTCTGAAGGGCCAAGACTTCAAGATCGACGTGGTGAACTGGCTCAATGACACAACAATGAACACTACCACCAGCGTGGTTGGTATGATCAGTCATTTCAGTCCGCTCGGATACTGAATTGGTGACAGCACTGGCATGGTATATTCCAGAGAAAGTCGAACTGGGCTGACGGTACTTCGGGTGTTACTCAGTGCCCTATTAAACCATACAAGAGCTTTTTGCACCAATTTAACGCCCTCAACCAAACCGGCACATACTGGTATCACTCCCATCTTTCGGCTCAGTACTGTGATGGACTCAGAGGACCGCTGGTTATATATGACCCAGACGACCCACATAAAGACTTGTATGATGTGGATGATGGTGGGTGTGTCCTCCGAAGGTTTTGGTCAGTTCGTTCTTAAACCGATTACACAGTAAATACCGTCATCACCCTCTCTGACTGGTTTGTGATGATATGCTATTCTGGCGATCGGTGCTCAATTTTGCTTTACAGGTATCATAATCCCTCCCCGACGATGTACAGGGGTCCGTTTGTTCCAGATTCCACGCTCATCAATGGACTTGGTCGGTATACCGGTGGACCATTATCACCACTTGCTGTCGTCAATGTCGAACAGGGGAAACGTTATCGCTTCCGTATTGTGGGGGCGTCGTGTGACCCTTGGTTCAACTTCACGATCGATGGCCATCCAATGACAGTCATTGAGACAGACGGTATTGAGACGCAGCCCTTGGTCGTTGACTCTTTGGCTGTGTACGCTGGTCAGCGCTATTCCGTCGTGGTAACTGCCAACCAGAGTGTAGGAAACTACTGGATTCGTGCTCTATCCAACCATCCAAACCAGACCTTTGACGGTGGGAAAAGCTCCGCCATCTTGAGGTACGTGGGTGCTCCGGATGAAGACCCCACTACAGAGCATGGACCATATGTGCTGCCCTACAAGGAAAGTAACGTCCACCCCCTAATCAACCCCGGCGCTCCCGGTATTCCGGAACCGGGACGGGCGGATGTGAACATTAATTTGGTTCCTGGGCTCAATTCAGGGTTGGCGCAATATACGATCAATGGCGTCTATTATGCCGACCCGCCCCTGCCCGTGCTATTACAAATTCTGAGCGGCGCTTTACACCCTTCACAGCTGCTCCCAAATGGCAGTGTCTATGAGCTCCCATATGGGAAGGTCATCGAAGTCAGCATGCCTGCGACGGAGCTTTCAACGGGTGGTGCACTTGGCGGACCGGTAAGCTCTTGTCTCCAGCTTCTTGACACGGCCTTCACATAATTTTGGTTTGACAGCACCCGGTTCATCTCCATGGTGTATGTGCCTTTTGATATATTTTTGCGCAGCATCACGCTGATGGCCCTCTTTGTAAGCACTCGATTGATATCATCAGAGCTCCTGGAAGCAGCTCCTACAACTTTGTGAACCCCGTGCGAAGGGACACTATATCTCTAGGGCTGCAAGCGAACCACGACAATGTCACATTTCGCTTCACGACGGACAATCCCGGACCATGGTTCCTCCACTGGTGAGTAGGAACGTTACGTACCCTTGGTCGACTTGCAAATGAGTGCTGACACGGAACCTGGGGCTAGCCACAACGACTGGCACCTCCACAAGTGCGTATCTGTCCGGATATGGACCAGGTGGATTTAAAACTGACTGTACCTTGACCAGTGGGTTCGCTGTCGTGATGGCAGAGGCGCCTGCTCAGGCGGCTGCGCAAGAGAGCAGGGTCATACCCAGTAAGCTCACGTACATGTTTCGCATTGTGGTGTCCTGTTGACTCTCGGACGAAGGCTACTGGGATCAACTCTGCAAATGAGATTGGGCCCGATTCAGACGGACACGGATATTGACGTGCCCTATATTAATACTATATATGCTTCGTCATTCACATGTCGCGACATGTAACTCCGATTCACAGGATGGACTCACAGATCTCAGGACACTTGCCGTTTGAACTGTGTTTTTATTTTATTTTATTACGTTGATAGAGTTACTTCAACCACTGCATGACGATTTGAAGTAGCTACTATACTACAATTTTTGATAAGGTACTCGGTAGCGTGAGAATGCTACCTTAGCGGGTTTCCAGTAACCAAGTTCGGCGGTGTCTGACATGAAGGGCAGCCTCAAACTAGTCACGACGCGCTACGGGCATGATACTGGCATGTATGCTCATCAAGAACTCATTTCATCGCCACTCAGCGGTTCATCGATCCCCCAATTCAGGTGGTCTGGGTGGAGCGCCTTCCAAGCGACAAAATGCAACAATGTATACGCTAGTTATCCAAATCCAGACCTATTTTTTCGAGATCATTCCGAAGAGGACAGTTATTATAAGATGCAACGGCGGGCGGGTTGAACCAGTCCGCGGTATCTGTCAGCGCTGCTTCTCAAGCGCCCATCTCAGACGGGCTTCTCTCCCAAGCCCACCACCTCCGATCACCGTCAAGTTGAAATAGAGAGCAGCTATAACCAAGGTAGGGGTGGATTCCACGCTTTTCGGCAGTGTTTCATACTTTTCAGTTTCGCTCTGCATCCGCCTGCAATTCTCCTTTGCCGCCGTGGGGTCGTATGCGTTCTTCTCAGCACCATTTATATTGTCGATTCGGGCAAGTACGTGCGTGTTTGCGAGTGAGATCCTGATTGAGATCCTGCATCCAGTTCGCCATTGGCCTTTCAACATGCGGAGATTTGAACCCATCGGGATCCTTGGGCGAGCCAGTTCCGTCTTGGCTTTAACTCCTATAAGCAATCGCGACAATGAACTCAGGCGGCAGTTTTGATGACAGATAGTGCCGACCCGCTTCTGGGTCCCCTTTCCCTTGGTATATACAAATTAATCTAGGTCTGGCCATTTCCGATCCAGGTGTTTTGATGCAGGTCGGGTCCGTCGATTTTTCTGGACGGAGTTACTGATGCCCTCGAGGCGCACACGCAACGCTGGGGAATGTAACCTATTTAGGGCGGGTATGAGAGCATAGAGGCACATGATGCCTCTCCGCCGTCGTACTCCCTTTTTTCTGTTGTCGGTGGTTCCATCGCTAGTTCGAATAACTGTGCTGTGTAAAACAGCTGACCCTAGCTCCGCCTTTATTGGACCCAGTGGCCATTGACGAGCACGTGGAACTACAACCTCCAGTACACCGAGCAGGTATTTCCAGCGCAAGACTAAGGATATGCAGCCTGGTCCTTTGTAAGTAGTGTGTGGCCCAATTTATCCATTTGTAGCTTGATCAGTGATAAATTTACCCAGTTGTTTGCTACCGCTGTCGTGGGGACTGTTACCCCCTGGTCGTCCAGCATTCTGATAAAAATACTACCTCCAGCTGCCCGAGATAGCGTCCCAACCGAGCGCATCGAAGTTGATACGTTTGACTGGCACGTTGCCTTCCGGGATTATATACTGCTCAGGTATCTTTCGTTCCATATATCGCACTAGTATCGACACCAACCCGCGTCTTGAATTCCAGCCTCTTTGGTCTACCCCTACGTGAGTCGCCATCGGGCCTATGTTCGACCCTTGATGTGGTTGGGGATGAACTTATGCTGGACTGGCCTTCTGGTTGTGAGTTACTCCCGGAAAGTGAGCGAACCCCAGTGTTTGGAGAAATTTGAGGGATACCATTTTCTCACAAAGGTATGTGAATACATCCTTGCATCCTTTTCAGCCTTCGAAATTCGCACAGGGCTCATCTACTCGCCATGCATCTTGTACATGTTTGAGTGGTTTTATAAACGAAGAGGTCTTGCGAACGGGATCCTCTTCGCGGCTGAGGCTAACTGCTTGACCGGAAGTTCACTTCCTTGACGATGTCTTTGAGGTATGGCTGTTGGAAGCTTCATCGTGCCTTTTGTCTGGTTCAGGCTTGTGGGGTATTCGCTGCGCATTACCACTATCGCCACCTAAGTTCTTCTATTTCCAAGTTTGATATCCGTACGCCCGCACCTCCCGGGACTGCAACTGCAAGACCATAGCTGTTCCGTCCGCACCATCACAGCGTCGTCGAACACCTTACGAAATCCAACAAAGTGGGCCCTTGTTGCAGCGAATATCTTTGGTCGCATTCTTCGTACCATTGGCCTCCATCCCGGGTGCGTTCACACTCCCAATCTGTGTTCAATGTTTATAACGGCCCCCACCTGCAGCGTTCACCTCTGCGCTCAATCTGACATCGCTTGCAGTGGTTTTACTATACGGTGGGTTCGAGCCGCTCCGCGCCAGCCCAGAGGTGTTAACCGCCACGAACCAGTATTCCTTGCCACCGGTCCACTCCTTGTTGGCTTCCCGTGGAACTATTTCATGCTCTGGCCGATCGCGTTCATTCTCTCCATCCTATCACTCTTGTGTACAGGCGTGTTTTGGGGTGCCATCGGAGACGTTACCGATGTGATGTTGTTCGGGCGTGACGTACGGTTTCGTCGCAGGCGGCTGGAGTACTTTGTGGTCTTCCTTTGTCCATCGCATCTCGCGCGAGTCGCTTGACCTCACACTTCCCTTGGGGCGACGTGGTTACGAATCCATCGCTGACCGCCTCCCACGCGGACGAAGACCCCATGTCCCCTATGTCCCTGTACGGGGTTCTGATACTTACACGTGGCCTGGGCATCGTACTGAGTACACTTGTCTCGACCGCCCTCACACCCCTGCAGATATTCTCTACGGCGGATGGCGGTTCAGGGCAAGGTTTTGTGCTCGGCGACGGGCGGTTTACACGTCTGATTGGGTAGATAACGGCATGTCATGCGGCGGCGACGCTCATATCTGTCGCCGGGTGGCATTTGGAGAAGGTGACAACGAGTAGCGCGCGGTCTGCATCTGATTAGGGGAGGGGAGGAGTTCAAGGCATGTTCCCATTGGTGTTTGTACATGTGAACGTGGTTTAACCTGTCCTTTGATGACGTAGCGCGGAAGCGTTGTACGACTATGCGGCAGTCGGAAACATCGTGTACAGAAAATCGGCAGCAATCAAGGTTGGGGTGGAAGTGCTT